>JAIPMN010001759.1:0-23899 GCA_020650975.1 Apostichopus californicus | reverse complement strand
TAAAGTGTATCAGTTAATCATATATTAAGGATGGGAGTTATGGATAATTCTAAAGCATTCCTGCTGTAAAGTGTATCAGTTAATCTTATATTAAGGATGGGAGATATGGACAATTCTAAAGCATTCCTGCTGTAACGTGTATCAGTCAATCATATATTAAGGATGGGAGATATGGACAATTCTAAAGTATTCCTGCTGTAAAGTGTATCAGTTAATCATATATTAAGGATGGGAGATATGGATAATTCTAAAGCATTCCTGCTGTAAAGTGTATCAGTTAATCTTATATTAAGGATGGGAGTTATGGACAATTCTAAAGTATTCCTGCTGTAAAGTGTATCAGTTAATCATATATTAAGGATGGGAGTTATGGATAATTCTAAAGCATTCCTGCTGTAAAGTGTATCAGTTAATCTTATATTAAGGATGGGAGATATGGGCAATTCTAAAGTATTCCTGCTGTAAAGTGTATCAGTTAATCATATATTAAGGATGGGAGTTATGGATAATTCTAAAGCATTCCTGCTGTAAAGTGTATCAGTTAATCATATATTAAGGATGGGAGATATGGACAATTCTTAAGTATTCCTGCTGTAAAGTGTATCAGTTAATCTTATATTAAGGATGGGAGATATGGATAATTCTAAAGTATTCCTGCTGTAAAGTGTATCAGTTAATCTTATATTAAGGATGGAAGTTATGGACAATTCTAAAGTATTCCTGCTGTAAAGTGTATCAGTTAATCATATATTAAGGATGGGAGATATGGACAATTCTAAAGCATTCCTGCTGTAAAGTGTATCAGTTAATCATATATTAGGGATGGGAGATATGGGCAATTCTAAAGCATTCCTGCTGTAAAGTGTATCAGTTAATCATATATTAAGAATGGGAGATATGGGCTAAAGTATTCCTGCTGTAAAGTGTATCAGTTAATCATATATTAAGAATGGGAGATATGGGCTAAAGTATTCCTGCTGTAAAGTGTATCAGTTAATCATATATTAGGGATGGGAGATATGGGCTAAAGCATTTTTGTATTGAATATTTGTTTTTTTTAACAGATGCACCTTGTAACAGTAACCCTTGCTTAAATGGAGCTGTGTGCTTAGATATAAGTCTGTCAGACTTCTTTTGTGTTTGCAGCGGTTGTTTCACAGGTCAACTCTGTCAAATAGGTAAGACGCACTCTCTTTTGTCTCTATATTATAATAAAATAGCAACAATTTGTGCTATAAAGGTAAAAGCATACATTAAAACAACATTCTCAATAGAAACATGTGTATTGTGAGGTGATTTTAGTACCAAACATATTGACAATTAAGTTAACAAAATGAGAAAATGATGCTGCTGTGAATAAAAGATGAATTGATATGACTGATATATAGCCAAACCACACTACACTTTTACTTCATCTACTTCATATCTTAAAGATTAACTGCAAAGATGATAGAATGTCTCATTTGAATATGATCTACCTCTGTGTAGTTTGCATTAAGACCGAAGAAAGTTAACTCAAGACCCCACTGATGATAATACTTAGACATAGAATTTTAATCGTAATATCATGAATATGTATAGAATTTGTGTTTTGGTGCCATCAAAATTTTTTCTATGAATTTTAACAGAAATTGATCCATGTATTGGTAACCAATGTGGCAATGGAGGTGTTTGCACCAGAGATCCAACAAGCTGTAGCCAGTATTGGTGTCAGTGTTCTTCTTGCTTCACTGGTCGATTATGTCAGATCGGTAAGTTTAGTAACACCATGATGACAAACAACTATATTCCTACACATTTTCTTTAGTGGTTCAAAGGACAGCAATTATGCACAATAAAGTTATTTGCATGCTGCTTGTTGAGCTCATTTGATGTGCATATGCATGTTAGTTATGTCATCTTTGAAAGTGGTAGCTCTGGAATAGGATAAATGTTGCAATCCACACAGAGTGTGTTTCAATTGAAACTGCCAATAATACAGAAAGCCTGTTGTACATTAACTATATTTCTGTCTACAAAGCTATCTAATTATTGACATATTAACCATACTCAAGTGAACTATAGTCTCTTAATAGTCATGTCCAATGTTGATATAGCTGGCCCTTGATAGGTCGTGTAGCCCATTTTACAAATTGACCGTGGTATCATGCAATATGCAACCATGAAACAGATAAATTGATAATTGATATCAAGGTTAACGCTTCCTCTGTTTCATCACCACCTACTAGGACTGGATGCCTGTAGAAGTCATCAATGTCAGAATGGTGGTATCTGTGTCCCAGATCCAGTCGAGTGTGATCTTTATACCTGTCAATGTACAGGTTGCTTCCAGGGTGACCTCTGTCAGACTGGTAAGTAAGCAATATGGATATCATGAGAAGGGAGACATGATTGTGGTCATTCTAAGAAATGAATATAGCTTCACATGGTGGTACTATATGAAATATTGTGTTTATATGAAATGGAAAGAAGTTATAAAAAGACATTATAAAACCATGGAAAATTCTTCAAGCCCTGAATAAAACACCTGTGTATATTTTCAAAGATGTCTTTTGGCAAAGAGCTTCATAGGGCTATGATGGTTAAATACACAAATGTTCAATTCATTCAAAAACTGACGTTAAACATCCAAGTGTGATAGGATTCTGACAAAGATTGGCATTGATTGGACCTTCGTGCCTCTCCGAGACCCCTGCCTCTCTTCCTCCTTACCCTCCATCCCCATATATCCAGACATTTTGTTTGGGTAATGAGTCTTAAAAATAGATAATCATGCTGTGTATGAGGACAGAATATCTTAAAATACCAGTCTGGAGAGCAGAAAAATGCCATCACATTGCTGGCACTGAGTACAATTTAATAATGGTATTTTCGTTGTCAATTACTGTTTCAAAGAAATACAAGGCTATGTAGCTTGTGCAGAGCTTTAAAGCAGCTTGATGTATTAATTGTTATTATGATATTTCTCAACATGCAATAATACTTGTACATAAACGATTTTGTTAGTTTGTGATAGAGTTGCAGCACATCTTATAGAGAAAGTCAGAAACTACTGGATAGTTGTGCAGCTCTTTTCGAACAAGAAAATCCATAGATCTGGTAGAGAACAGTACTCATTTTAAACAAGATGCCGGGGTGCACTGGTTGCAAAAGACAAGGTGAATGACAAGACAACAAACTGATGTAAGTGTGTAAAACTCATCACATCAACTAAATCATCATTTTTTCTTACCTATCTATAGCTTTTGACCCATGTACTGCTGTTCCTTGCCAGAATAATGCCATCTGCAATAATGTTGCTGATTCTTGTTCAGCATACTCCTGTCAATGTATTGGATGTTTTACTGGTTTCAACTGCGAAGAAGGTAACTCACAATTGCTCTTTTTTTTTGTTCTTTGCATGTAGGATATATAATTATACATATATTTATGAAGCTATTTCAAATATGCATACCGATAACACTTTGCCTACAGTAGTATCCTTAGTATTTATAGGTTTATAATTATTCTCCTAGAAAGCACTCCTTTTTCATTGTATAATTGGTATAAAACAGGCAATACAGATGCATAACATATTTTTAGGTTAAGGTATATTTTTGTTTATGGTCTGAAGAAAGGTTAACTAAGGATATAATTCTATGATATCTTCAAGCTATGTGTGCAGCCTATGAATCATGCTTAATAAAAGTCTTTTAATGGACTAGATGAATGTTGTGGGGTTGGTAAAAAAAATCAAACATAGTTTTGCAATCAGCACTGTTCATTTTAGAATTGGTTTGATTTTCACAACGTTAGAATAAAACCAATGCATTCAACACAAACTTATAATTTGTAATGTTATAGTAATTTGTGTAATTCTGCTGATGTCTGAGCTGTTTTTTTATTCCAAAGGTGTGTTAAGCCTAACAACAACGACAGTCAACCTCTTTCATTTGTTGTAGAATTGTCACTACTATATTGTTGTTATTGTCACTCGTAGTCTTATCAGCCGTAGATCAGCCAGGTTCACGTTTTACCAGTTCATTCTGTGATGGTGGTCCGTCATGCCAGTTATTTAAGAAACAATTTCAGGTCTCCTCTGTGTATTACTACCTTGTTTAGTGTCAGATGCAGGGTTATAGTTTAATGATGTTATTATTCAATCCCCTTTAGCTATTCCTAGTCCATGTGCTGTTAACCCATGTCTGAACAGTGGTATCTGCATTCCGGTAGTCAATTCCTGCACAGCCCAAACATGTCTCTGTCCGTCATCATTTGAAGGAGCCTTCTGTGAAAATGGTTAGTAATTTCAGTTTATAGTATTTCTAAGTGAAATTGTATGTAATTTCCTTTTGTTTTGTTGCTTCCTTTTTTTTTTTCTTTTTTTTCTTTTTTTCTTGGCATCCCGAACAAACAGGCATTAGTATTGCTCCCAAATAAGTTAGAAAGTCAAATAATGATTAGTCAAAATTTACACTTGAGCATTTTACTTCTGCCTCTTTTTTGAAATTGTTCTGCAAAGTACATTATGTCTCAAGTTTTAATAAACAATGAGTACCTAAACCAAGTGACTAATAGAACAAAACTCTATATTTATTACATTTTGATCTTTGATGTTTCTACTAGCCGTAACCACTATTCAATCCTAAATTTCATCTACACCTTTTTCTTCAATTAATAGTGATAGAATTAAAAATTGCATGAGCCTGTCATCTAATATCACAGAAACTGTCATCTGTCATTTAGGATGGTTTCTTCACTTTTTATTTTTTATTTAAATAATATTTTGTCAGGATTGAATTGCTTCTTGTGTCTTGAAAGCTGTTCAAATAAATTATTGACAAAGCTCTGATGAGAAAATCTCGCACATTTGTGTGGATAATTCGAGTAGTAATGTTGTAGCTGTTTGTTGTCACCAGCTCAAATGACTATCGTCATTCAGAATCATTTCTCTCAATAGGGCGATGTAAATCCTGCAGATTTTGCTTGAGAGTAAAGGTGGTAAAAAAAAATTCATTGACCAGTTGTTGGAATGTAATAGTCAAAAAAAGTCTTATTGTAACATATCTTAGGTTTCATTTCTCTGAAATTGTGTAATGCCAAAAGTGTTTCTTAAATAAGGGTAAAAATAGGTAACCATAACAAATATTATGTCTCCTGAATGTAAAGAAACAGATGGAAAAGCCGACTTGTTGCTTGACAGTGTTATGGAGACCTGCCATCTTGTCAAAATCCGTAACCTAAAAAAATTGAATTTGTTTACGTTTGGTTCAAGAAGCTCTCTTTATGTTTAGAAATTCAGCTCACTTCATGTCATATATTGTCTTTTTCTTTGTTCTCGAATGGACATTGTTTTGTTCCGTGTTGATGCACTGAAATTAATAGCAAATTAAGTTTAACTTAGTCTAATAATCATTAGCTGACAGAGACAGTTTTCATCACAAATGTTATCTGAAAATGAGGTAAATCATCGTACTTAATTGCTATTATAAAGGGATGCTCCTCTGACTGAGTGTTATCTGGCTTAAATTATCATGGATTGTGCCGTAAGCTCTGAGATTGTAAAAGAGTCGGTAGGGCTAGATGCTAAATGTGATAGTTCTATTAAGTTATTGATAAAAAAATATTTTGCCTAACACCTTTCTTCTAAGTCAGTTATTTCCATTATATGAGAAAGATATTCCTAATCTTGAAATTTACTTGATTTATTTTGTTTTGTTGCAGCAATTGTAAGCCAGGACAATCCTTGCAATAATAACCCATGTCTGAATTTTGGCACTTGTGCGTCTTATGGAAGTCAATACAAGTGTTATTGTCGACCAGGGTTCTCTGGTATAAACTGTCAGTTTTCAACAGGTACAACCATCTTTGTATTATCTTCTACATTAGTTGCTTTCAAAGCGGGTTTTGAACTTTTTTTGGTACTTTTTATCATGTTTTTTCAGTTTAATATGCTCTTTTACTTGAATGTGTGATGTGTTACTAATACAAAGTAGTACTTAAATGTGTAATGTTTAATGTAACATCAATGTTATTTTGATTGTTTTTTTTTCAGCGGTGGTTCCTGGAATATCATCCTGTGACAACATGCCTTGTTTGAACAATGGAGTGTGCTACAACAGCTATGTGACCACCAGCTCATCCCTGGTTTACATTGCACAGTATACTTGTGTATGTCCTGTTGGTTTCACTGGCCAAAACTGTGCCCTTCTCACTTGTAAGTCCCTTGCATTGTGCTAAAGTGTATCTAAAGATTTGCTTCTTGAGTTTGTTAAAATTGATTCTCCCTTGCACCATTGGTTTGCTTCATATTTACAAACATTCAAGGTTAATTTCCTTTTGAGTAGGCTTCTGTCAGCTGCAGACTATATATTTTTAACCTATTTTTAAATACCAGCCCCTTTCTCTTCAATAATTTTTTTCAAAAGAAGTATCGATGGAATTTTTTCATCTAATGATGATGAAAGGTACCTTCAATTACTCTGAAACCTGTCATTGCTGTGAATACAATATATAGGTGAATGCTATAATTGACAATTTTATTTACCACCAGGTACATAATTATAGCTTAAAAAGAGTTTTTTTTTTTGTATTCCTCAACCAACTAAAAAAGTGAAATGTTTTTGATGATTTTTATATTTATTTAAATATTCTTGTCATCCATGTTGTTCCTAATTATTGTGTGAGCACAGAATAATATGGTACAGCATAGTGATACCATAAAACGCTATACAAACTAGAGATAACTATTACACCAATAGCAAATTTGTATGCAAATCAGTTCAGTAGGCTAGTATTTCATAAACCTCAAAACTTGCTATGAAAATGTAAAACATCCATGATGAAACTTCTTCAATTTGCCATGATTTCACTGACTGAAACAATGAATCCTTTGTCAGTAAGAGAGATGAAATATTTTGCAACACATATGTCGAGTTTTGCTTGGTCACACAAGCATAATAGCCAGCTGAAAATGTGTGCTGATTTACACTGTCTGTATCAAGTTTTTCTTGAAAAGAAGTTTGCTTTCAGTTCACATTACAAGATTTCAGGAAACAATTACAGTATACTTTCTGTTGTACTGTAACAGTAAACAATCCAGGCCAGGATGCATGCGCTACTAATGCTGCTGGTGTCTGCCAAAATGGTGGAACTTGCCGAAACTCGTACTGTAGCTTTGACCAGACTTTAGATTACTTCTGTGAATGCCCCATCGGATTCACTGGCCAATTTTGTGACATTCCATGTAAGTACTTTGTTTGTTTTCATTTTATAGAATTTCGAACAACAGTATTATGTAATATTTGATAAGTTAAAATGCCATCACCATTGGTGCTCGCTTCGACAACTCCCACCAGTTTATAATGATTGCTAATGATCGATTCGTGAAGTTTTTTTATTTTTTTTTATCAGTATTACTACTTTATGTGAATTACCTAATTTAAAATCGTCTAACCACTTTGTGTTGATTAATTATCTTTGAACCTTCAAGCAAAATGGACTCATTTTGCTTGATTTTGAGGAGTATTTGAACAATTGAATACTGACTGAGAGAAGTAGCACAATTACAAAGAGCTAGACTTTCTGTGTCATTTATAATTTCCCAATCAGCTTTCTTTTATTCCTTTTCTATTTATGCTACTCTGTTGTTTGTACCAAATAAAATGTGGGTGCAATGCCCGGTTACATGGTGTACAAGGAACTGTGGCTTCTGGCTGGCAACCCCCCCCCCCTCCACCACCTCACTCCGATGCCTATCAAAAAAGTAGCTATATATGGATTGCCACCAACTGAGAGGGGTTTTTAAAATGAAGGGCTTGTAACCCTGAGGTCACTGGTCCAATCCCAATGTAGCCAGAAACCTCTTTGCTTATTTAAAATTATTTAAATTTTTTATCACTAGTTGATGACAAATGTCAACCAAATCCATGTGCTAACACTGCTCAATGTACGTCTTTCAACACTTACTTTGTGTGTACCTGTGTCGGAGGATTTACGGGACTGACTTGTGAAGTACCTCCAGGTAAATAGCAGTAAACTTAATTTCACTATTCTTGTACATAAGATCAGTTCCATCCTTCTGATTTCTTCATGTAAACTAGAGAAACCTTTTTCTCAGATATTAAACAGAACATGTTTCCATTGCAAATATCACCTTCACACAGTAGTTTGTCAAGAAAAAAAAGCTCACACATCTGTACTCTAATGGTATCTAGTGTGTGGCTTCAAAGAGAAATAAAATTCTACTTGTATTTTATTGTTGTTTCTTTAATTTGTCAATGTAATAAACTCCTCTCACCACCGAGTAGTACAACAAGGATAGCTCAATGTTCTCAAGCCGAGAGTGAAATACACGCAGACATAGAGTGGCATTCTTGGCCGCTCAACAAATTTTTGGCAAATTGCTACATTTGGCGAGTGTGACTCAACTTCTACTGACAAAACACAAACTTCGCTCATCACTAGTAATGCTACATTTTATGCTAATACAAAATTTTACTTTGTGACTTATAGGCTAGCATAAGTACACAGCTATGCTACAGACATATTTCCTTGCCATCTTCACAGTAAAATTGGTCACCAAAAATCTGCTGTTTACTCCCCTATTTTGCTAGTAAAGCGATGTGTTTTGCATCGAAAATACATCCAACCTGTGTCTCGAGTGAGAAATTGAAAATTCTGTGCACTAACTTGAAGGATCACAGGACAGCTATCTTGTTTCAAAACTCCTTACATTTTGAACATGTGCAAAATATAGCTACTATTGTTAGTGTATGTCACTTTAGTGTGACGCCTAACCTCCTGGGCAGTGACATATGCTTTCATCAGTGAAATATGTTTTCACCAAAATGATAATGAACTGTGGATTGGTTGAGGTGCTTGTGTCACTAACTTGTGGGTTTTAAATAGCAGCATTGCAGAATATCATGAAAACAGTTTGATAAAACACTTGCATAAGTTGCAGTGATTTCATGCTGGTATCTGTGAGCAGGGGATTTCCACATATTCATTTAAGTAGACTAGCAAGGGCTGTAATTACTATGCTCAACTGAAGTGTTACAGAGTTCCCTGAGCTTAGCCAGATCGGCCATGAGATCGATGTTTGACAAACGATTTCATTTGGGATCAAAATGAAAAATGAATGAAAAAAATGTTCGATTTGAATTTAAGTTTCAGTGAAAGATTTAAAACTGAAGGACAATGCTCTGTGAAGTTTGTGAAGCCACAGATGAACAACCCCATACATGTTGGCAACCAACTTTTCAGGTCATTCCCAATTGGTCGTTGACAATGAAAATATTTAGATTTAAACTTGCTTCAAGTTCTCTGAGCCACTTTTCTTTCTTTTAATATATTATACTGTCTTGTGAAATGTTTGTAACAACAGTCTTAGTGTAATTGTGTAGGCTAGTAAAGGTACTGATTAACTGGGGTTTGACTAACCCTTGAGTCACTTACCAATTGTGGTGCAAATTGCTTCTTCTAGTGACCGCAGCCAAAATTGTACTTGCGAAGTTGCTGTGCGTATTTGTTGTAGCCTGGCACTTACTAGTAGTTTGGTACATGTGCAAAAGCAAAGAATTTGTGAATTAGCAATTAATTGTTTCGCCAATCTTGAATAGAACCCTTAAATCAATAAGCAAATTAATATCATGGTTTTCAACTTTCATGGTTTTCAAGGAATCTTCCCACCCTTTCCCCTCTGCCTCTGATAGTGTGTTATGATATAAAAGAAAATCACATTTAAATGGAAACTCCTTCATTCTTGCAGATGATGACACAAGTCCTATAGTAACCGACTGTCCAACTCAGCCAATTATTGTTGTTGCTGAGCCAGGTGAAACTTTTGCCATTGTGTCTTGGACTGTTCCAACAGCTGTAGATGACTCTGGGGACCCAGTAGTTGTTGTATCTGTAAACAGTGCCCCCGGTGCTAGGTACAATGTGAATACATTGCAGTCTGTAACATACATGTTTGCAGATTCCAACGGAAACATAGAAATCTGCATGTTCGATATTCAAGTTCTCCCTGGTAAGTTTTTCTCTTTCCTCAAATCTAAGTTTGTTGAAGTGAGTTTACTTCTTTAGCAAAATTGTCTTGTGGCTGGCAATGGAGTTCTCCAGCCATGCCAAAAAGCAGACGTCACTGTCATTTGGTCCCATGTAGCTCCACGAACCTTACAAGCTGCAGATTATGACTGCAGATCATAACAGAACCATGAGTTAATCACTAGTAGCGTATTCAGGTTTGTTTGTTAATATTGAAGAAGACATCTTTTAAAACATATTTTCAAATTTAAACATCTTTTTAAGCATGATAACTTGTGTCTTCTACGACATGTTTTTCGTTCAGTGAAACTGCACAAGTTGAGAACCATGAACTAGTCCATCATTCTGTATATCCAATATGCATGGTACACATGAACTAGTCCATCATTCTGTGTGTCCAATATGCATGGTACACATGAACTAGTCTATCATTCAGTGTGTCCAATATGCATGGTACACATGAACTAGTCCATCATCCTGTGTGTCCTATATGCATGGTACACATGAACTAGTCCATCATTCAGTGTGTCCAATATGCATGGTACACATGAACTAGTCCATCATCCTGTGTGTCCAATATACATGGTTCACATGAACTTGTCCATCATTATGTGTGTCCAATATACATGGTTCACATGAACTAGTCTATCATTCTGTGTGTCCAATATACATGGTTCACATGAACTAGTCTATCATTCTGTGTGTCCAATATGCATGGTACACATGAACTAGTCCATCATTCTGTGTGTACAATATGCATGGTACACATGAACTAGTCTATCATTCTGTGTGTACAATATGCATGGTTCACATAAACTAGTCTATCATTCTGTGTGTCCAATATGCATGGTACACATGAACTAGTCCATCATTCTGTGTGTACAATATGCATGGTACACATGAACTAGTCCATCATCCTGTGTGTGCAATATGCATGGTACACATGAACTAGTCCATCATCCTGTGTGTCCAATATGCATGGTTCACATGAACTTGTCCATCATTCTGTGTGTACAATATGCATGGTACACATGAACTAGTCTATCATTCTGTGTGTGCAATATGCATGGTACACATGAACTAGTCCATCATCCTGTGTGTCCAATATACATGGTACACATGAACTAGTCCATCATTCTGTGTGTACAATATGCATGGTACACATGAACTAGTCTATCATTCAGTGTGTCCAATATGCATGGTACACATGAACTAGTCCATCATCCTGTGTCCAATATACACGGTACACATGAACTAGTCCATCATCCTGTGTGTCCAATATGCATGGTACACATGAACTAGTCCATCATTCTGTGTGTACAATATGCATGGTACACATGAACTAGTCTATCATTCTGTGTGTCCAATATGCATGGTACACATGAACTAGTCCATCATTCTGTGTGTCCAATATACATGGTACACATGAACTTGTCCATCATTCTGTGTGTACAATATGCATGGTACACATGAACTTGTCTATCATTCTGTGTGTCCAATATGCATGGTTCACATAAACTAGTCTATCATTCTGTGTGTCCAATATGCATGGTACACATGAACTAGTCCATCATCCTGTGTGTACAATATGCATGGTACACATGAACTAGTCTATCATTCTGTGTGTCCAATATGCATGGTTCACATAAACTATAGTCTATCATTCTGTGTGTGCAATATGCATGGTACACATGAACTAGTCTATCATTCAGTGTGTTCAATATGCATGATACATATGAACTAGTCCATCAATTTTTTGTGTCCAATATGCATGGTACATCAGGCCTTTTGCAGCATCTGAGCGCTTTCACACGATTGTGTTACTTTAATTTCACACGATTGTGTTACTTTATTTCAGATATTTACATTGCTATGCTAACTGTTAGCTTGGATATCAATTAGATTACAGATTACTTTTATGTTTAGGTAATTACAGACTTAAGAATGTGACATCATATATCTTTTATTTATTTGTTCATTATGTGCATTATAGCTAGTACAGATACAGAAGATCCAGTGTTAACATTTTGCCCCGGTAACATCATTGAAGAAGTGGCTGTGGGTAGTCAGACTGGTATTGTGACATGGACTGAACCCACTGCAACAGACAATTCTGGTACAGTCATTCCATCAAGTAACTTCGGGTCACCACTGGTACTCGATGTCGGTAACCCTCAAACAGTTTCCTACAGACTATCTGATCCATCAGGCAACTTCGTTGAGTGCATTTTTGTGGTCTCTGTTGTTGGTATGTTAACTAAATGGATTTCTTCATTTACTTCCAAGTGTGTAAGAATTTTGCTTGTAAAAACACTAATTTAATAAGGTGTGGACCCTCATGAATTATTCATTAACTGTAAACTGATAGTTGTCAACTAGATGATGCTGTTATAACTCAAACATCAGGTTTCTTTGTCAGCTACTAAGTTGGGGAATCATGATGAATCCAGAGAAGTAGCAGAGTTGATGCAGCAAAGTAGGCTCGTGGAGGGTTGGGGGTGCAGAGGGGGGGGTGTGAGCACCTACAGCAGGTTAAGTAAATACAAATGCACCGATGGTGCAACTCCCTCTTTAATAAAAGTATTTGAAGAACAAGGGAAACTGTCAGATATATTCTCAAGGGCTAGTGGTTACTTATCTAGTATCGAACTAACTAGAGTTATAGTTCTTTGTCAGTTTACACAAATATATAACTTGGAATTGTATGTGAGTGAAGAGGCAAGACACTGACACAAGCAATAAACTTTGGTTGTTGTGCAATTCCTTTTTTGAGTTGAATTCATTAATCTATTCAGTTTGTCAATCCTATTAATCAACAGAACAATTTTCCATTGCTTGTCCGCTGGATCAAACCTTGATTGCAGACGCTGGTAACACAGCTGTGGCAGCATGGCCTGATCCAGTAACCACCGTGACAAATTTGCAAGTGGTGGTCTCCTGCTCTCCTCCAGAAGGAAGTCCTTTGCTAATTGGAAATGTTTTGGTCACCTGTGTGGCAACAGATACTATCAGTACAGATACTTGCACTTTTAATGTGGTGGTTGTTAGTAAGTTCATGTTATTAAATAGGATTTCCTACTGTTTTTTTAAGATTCTAAAAGCAGAATGCTCATGGCATGGCTGGAATATGGACCCTAGTCTAGGCAGAGTAGCACCTCATTCTTAAAAAAAAAGGTCAATGGATATCTGTCATGTCATTGATGATGTACAATTTTTACCACACGCAGTAGGATAATAGTAAACTCCCAGCCTGTGTTTACAGAGTGCAAAGCCATTACCTCATGATAAGGTGAACAGGAAACCCACTACAGAGGAGATATAAAGGATCACCTACCATCTGGATTTTTTACTATCGTTACGTCTATCTCACCTCAAGAAAAACTTGTCCAGTAGCCTGCATACTACCACTTTTCTGAGGGTCAATTTTAGCCAACCTGATTTAATGAACCTAAATAGATTGCACCTCTTAAAATCCATTTTGCATATCGCCTGTCATCTCTTGTGTTGAGCCGCTACCTGAGATATATTGGTCTCAGTATAATGATCTACAGTATATGGATGCATGAACTTGCAAATATTTCCAACAAATTCCAGTGTATCTCTCCTCTAATGAAGTGGGGATTAAAGATATAGCTCAGGCAGTGTTTGATAACACGTTTAGTTGTAAGTCCAGTCAATCGACTAGAAGGAAATATTAAAGAGCATGGACAGAAAAAAAAGCGGTAGGGAGAGTTAGACAAAGAAATCGTTCATAGTCAAACACATTTGTATAAAGTTTGGAGGAATTGTTCATTACATAGCTTGAATGACAAACTGAAATAGTTTAACAATATTAATTTTACTTTTTTTTCACATTCATATTTGTATATGATGTATTCTATATCAGTGAATTCATTGGTTAATCTACTTATTAAACCTAGTTTTATCATTTCAATGTGTACTACTAGGTATGAGAAAGTAACTAACAGCAACGCTCCAGTTTTTCATTACTTATCTACCCCAAATGACAATGCAATACAACGACAGACTACTGTACATTACACAGAAATACATCACACATTATTGGGTAGATCTTCTATCAACAATAAACGAATATCTGATTTATGCATGCAATACAATATTGGGTTCGATCTCTAAAATCAATAAGCTTTCTATCAAACATGGTCTCAAGCTGCTCATAGTCATTCTAGCTGACCGAAATTTAAATAGCAAAGGGACATATAAATATTAATCTTTTCTATTCTCAGATTCTGACAATGACGGTCCTGTATTAACCTGTCCAGATGATATTGTAAGAGAGATATCTGTTGCTCAACCATCAGCAACCATAGATTGGAATGAACCTACTGTAGTTGATGCATCACCACCTGTAACATTGATTGCTAACTTGGATCCACCTCTTGTAGTAGCTCGGGGAGCAAGTATGCAAATCATGTACACAGGAACTGATGCTTTGGGGAATATGGGCAGCTGTAGCTTCACTATCACAGTTATTGGTAAGTATATTACTTAATATCAAAGCATCTTCAAATTTATCATGACTGGATGATATAATAGATCTCTATGTACAAAAAGTTATTCACATAATTGGCTGACATTCTATTTTCCCTGTTATCTGTTATGTTTTCATGGGAAGTTTTGATCATGCATCTGGATATGTCAATTTTGCATTGAATCTATGTTTTGTAATAGGTCACCATGAATGAGGTGGAATGGGGGGGGGGGAGGGGAGGGAGTCCTAATTCTGCTTTGCAACTTTTCATGTTTTGTTTCATATTTGATATATATATATTGAATGGCAAAAACAATTCCTTTTAAATAACTTTAATTGGAAATGGAAATTTCAGACACATGACTTGAGCAGCATGTCTTTGAGTTTACTCTGCTTATTACAAAATTATTGATTTTGCATCTTGCAGGTGACACTGCTGGTCCTCAATTGGTTTGTCCTCCATCACAAAATCTGTTCATCCAATCATCGAGTGAAGTGTTGATTGTTACGTGGGAAGCAGCAACAGTAATGGATAATGTTGACAATAATATTATCCCACAACCAACTTTCGCACCTGGAACACCATTTTCGGAGGGGCCGCCTGTAGAAATCATTTATGTAGCTGTGGACAGCAGTGGTAACCCTGGCACATGCAGCTTTACTGTCACAGTGTCAGGTTAGTACTGTACCATTTATAGGATTTTCACTTAACTTATGTTTTCATGAGTGATTACTATCTACAGTTTAACATTAATTTTATTTCTGCACTGCATTGAGTTAACTGGTTTATGTTAAAATGTAATTACCAATTGTCAAATCTGTGTGCAGCCTCCAAGAGAAGGCATGACTTAAGTCGCTTAATTTCAAAAGTGAAATGACTCAAAGAAGTTTGTAAAATATATGTTCCCAATAGAGATAACATTGTTAGTATACTCAACTCGAGTGAGGGTAAAGACTTGACTAGCCCGAGAATGAAGTAACTTGTTACAACTCTGTTCACCTGTAAGAGTTTTAAGAGATTGCATAAGAACACAAAAAGCAAACAAAACAGATGGTATATTTTCACCTCTTCTTGGGCAGTTGATAGTGACCTACCAGTCATAAGTAGCTGTCCATCCGACCAAACTGTGGCTAATCCCTCTGGTTCAGCAGTTATTACATGGATAGAACCCACAGTTACAGATGCTACATCCATGGTAACACTAACATCAACTGCACAGTCTGGTGATACATTCTCTGGACCTTCAACTGTTACTTACACCGCTGTTGATGAGGCTGGAAACACAGCTTCGTGTACTTTCAGTGTCACAGTTAATACGGGTGAGTATCTCTTTTCCCTCCCACCTCAGTATTTTTGTATTACAATATATTCCTCAGGATGAAGAGAGACAGTATTACGCACACACACATTGATAATCTACCTGATGTAAATGAAGCAGCAGTGTGGTATGTTTCAAACCACATACAAATGGACTAGTTTGTACATATAATTACATGATGAACAATAGAGTGTCAGCAATAAAGGTGTCACATTGGGTTGTTCTTGGTGTTATCTACTTGATAAAAGAAAAGTATCAGTATTAAAACTTTGAGATTGATATTAATTGTGTAATATCCAAATTGTGTATCCAATTATTGTGTATCCAATAATTGTGTAATATCCTAAATGTACAGCATTAAAATATCATCTAAGCAACAAAGTAATCATTTCACTAAGTGTTCAATGTAAAATTACCTGCTAAAACCTGCCCCAGTTTGGACTCCTGAAACTTTGAATTCAAGCAAGAATAATAATAATTTTGGGCTGTCTGCAGTCATGGTTAGTTTGGCTCATAATGTTCTAATGACCTACAAACCTAAAACATGACTCATTTATACGTTAAATAGGTCACAAAATAGATCACAAGTTTCTCCCGTTTTTGAGGATCTTTCTTACTTCTGCTACTATATATTACACTATCATAGAAGTGTTGTATAATAGTAATGTCACATTGTCATAATGTTGAAACAGACGATATGCAGATAACCTGACTCAATAACAAATAGATAAGTTGTAAATGGAAGGGGTTTCTCATTTCTCAAGTTGTAGTATATAACACTGCAGCTATGTAGCATTTGACTACTAATGGTAGTATGAAAATAATTTTCACATCTATGTAGTTAGGGTTGAAGTCAATGGGTATTGGTTGTAACTGAGGCAAAATTATTTCAAGTGTAAAGAGTCGCAATTGCAAAGTCTTTTATAAAGCTGACATGGACAAAATTTTGATTGAAGTGTGATGCTACAACTTTTAAATTAGAATAGATGTAAACTGGATCTAAAGAGTAGCAGATCAACCAGTTGGTGGAATAATGTTTGAGTCAGTAATATGTAGTCAAAAACAAAAGGACCTGTCACTGTTTAATGTCATTTATCCTACCTACAGTAGGGGCCCTATGCGACTCTATTGTGTGCGATCCTGGACTCTTTTGTGTGGAACTAAATGGCAGTGGGTTATGTGTCGGTTAGTACATGATGTTACTTGCTAGCAATGGTTTATTAGCTTATGTTGGTCTGCCGTTTCCTTTATTTGTCTCAATGCTTGTTTTTCTTGTTTAGTATTACTGTTGTTTATGTCTCTCCTTCCTTCTTTCTTTTTTATGTCTAGTCCAGTCAAATTTTTAATGACTTTCTTAAGATTTTTAATCAATTCCAAACAATTTTGTCATCACTCAGCATGAAGAAGGTTGTCATTACTTTTTGTTTTCCACTTGTTGACAATTTTGTAAAGCTTTGGGGTATTGTACTACAAGAACACTAGAAGAAAGATAGGGAAGTTTAAGAACACTAGAAGAAAGAATGGGAAGTTTAAGAACACTAGAAGAAAGATAGGGAAGTTTAAGAACACTAGAAGAAAGATAAGGAAGTTTAAGAACACTAGAAGAAAGATAAGAAAGTTTAAGAACACTAGAAGAAAGATAGGGAAGTCTAAGGACACTAGAAGAAAGATAGGGAAGTTTAAGAACACTAGAAGAAAGATAAGAAAGTTTAAGAACACTAGAAGAAAGATAGGGAAGTCTAAGAACACTAGAAGAAAGATAGGGAAGTTTAAGAACACTAGAAGAAAGATAGGGAAGTTTAAGAACACTAGAAGAAAGATAAGGAAGTTTAATAACACTAGAAGAAAGAATGGGAAGTTTAAGAACACTAGAAGAAAGAATGGGAAGTTTAAGAACACTAGAAGAAAGATAGGGAAGTTTAAGAACACTAGAAGAAAGATAAGGAAGTTTAAGAACACTAGAAGAAAGAATGGGAAGTTTAAGAACACTAGAAGAAAGATAAGGAAGTTTAAGAACACTAGAAGAAAGATAAGGAAGTTTAAGAACACTAGAAGAAAGATAGGAAAGTTTAAGAACACTAGAAGAAAGATAGGGAAGTCTAAGAACACTAGAAGAAAGATAGGGAAGTTTAAGAACACTAGAAGAAAGATAGGGAAGTTTAAGAACACTAGAAGAAAGATAGGGAAGTTTAAGAACACTAGAAGAAAGAATGGGAAGTTGAAGAACACTAGAAGAAAGATAGGGAAGTTTAAGAACACTAGAACAAAGATAAGGAAGTTTAAGAACACTAGAAGAAAGATAGGTAAGTTTAAGAACAATAGAAAAAAGATAGGGAAGTTTAAGAACACTAGAAGAAAGATAGGAAAGTTTAAGAACACTAGAAGAAAGATAGGGAAGTTTAAGAACACTATAGCCCTTTTATGTAGAAAAGGGGCACATTTTTAACCTGAGGAAAAGTGGGGGGCACGTGACCCCTGTGCTCCCCCGGTTCCGCCGCCCTTGATAAGCTCACATTGTAGACCTTTGATAAAGCTTTTCAGGGTGAAGGTAGTTTAAGTTTAACAAGGCTAACAAGTACTACTCAACAGGATTATATAGTTTGCAATTCATCAAAATACATCCTCCATAAACATTGTTTGAGCTATATTTTAGCAAGTGGTCTACATTCTATTCTAACGGTGACATTTAACACCCTTTCTTTTCACTATAATTTTCGAAAATCATTGAATTAAAAAAGAGTTTCTTCTGCAGTGTATTGTCCATGTTTTTATGTCACTGTTGGGTTGCTTGCTTCTGGAATAACTGTAACTATTTGTGGGATACAAGGCTTGTGTGTTTTGCTATTGCATATTTGTGTTTGGCTTTCGGTGACATATGCCTTCAATATGTTCTAATGTTGCAAACATGCCCTTTTCTATCTATATATATATATGTTCATTTCTCTTATATTGCACACTGTTTGTTTGTTGTTTATGTTATTTACAATGTAGCATAAATGTACAGGGAACAAGAAGCACAGCATTTGGTTTAACAAAAGATATTTAATAGCTCAAGGAAACCACTTACTGCATAGAAGAAACTTCAAGTCCTGGTATAGAACTATTATATCTATTTATATCTATATACTTGACTGCTGCACTGAGAATTTCTTCAAAATGCAACCTTTCTGTAAAAAATTGTTTTTTTCCTTTGTGAATAAGTTACTTAAAATATTTTAAAGACAAACGAAAACATTTGCAGCTGAATTGCCATTGTGTTATCAGCTACTCTGCTGTTGCTAGATGCCTTCACAAAACATCACTAAAATTTAAAATGTTTGTACTTGAGCAATTCACTTCAGCTACCAGTATCCCTTTAACTATTAGCTATAAATGGCACCTTGTGTTCCAGTAAGAAAAATACTCCATAGATATCTTATATGGAGTATATATGGAGTCTTGTGAATATAAGTGGATTTATTGGGAAGTGGAATTTTATAATGAAGCTATTAAATTTACTTTAATAAAATGCCAAGGTTTGTTACCAGAGACATGATGTCAAAGAGTAGTAGCCATTTCATTTCTTTTCTATTAGGCAGAGAGAAATCCTTCCCATGTAATTATTTATTGTGTACATTTTGTGTAGCAGGTAGTAAGAAAATTAGTTTTGTTTTACATACAATACTGAACTTATAAATGCTCACCGAGCAAAAGTTGTTATACATCTTTGCTGTTGTGTAACAATTTGCCAAGCATTTGGCTCGGTTCAGAGTACCAGATCAATTACTTCCTGCTACCATTAGGGAGAATCAAAGATATTGAAGTAAATCAGAAGTTAACATTTTGGACATATTTGTTTCAATTCTCAGGTCCAGGAAGAAGAAAGAGGGAACTTCTAAGTATTGAAGTAGAAGAAGGTAAAGATGAAATGTCCACAAATATAAAGATCAAAACCATTTGTACAAAATCTTGATATGTTTGTACCCATGCTAGTTCAATATTAGGGTTAATACAATCCCTACCCCCTCCTCCTCTGTTTATCCCCTTACCCTGCATAAGAAGATGCAAACGGAGAACAAATTACTGTCTCAAAAATGTTTACAAACCTTATCTCTCAAAATGTGTTTTGAAAAGATGTATCTCTCTAGTATTATCTCATTTTTATGTGGCATCTCATTATTCATGCATTGGAACATTTCATCTGAATTCTTCAGACAAAGAGAATCGCACAGGTTCCCCATTTACTCATAGCACTTGACATAAGAGGTTTACTTACGGGTAGTAAAGAAATAGCAAGAGGAAAGATTGTATTTTTAAGTTTTTGCATTAAAATTTCCTGGTAATGCCAAGATGCAATAGATTTACACCTTTAAATATATAAACTGAATGAGTGCTGAAGGCTGAAAGCCTAGCTTTTGATTAATTTATAATGAACTTCACCACACCATTTTATGCTTTGAAATTAATCAACCTTCTAGTAATTGACTTAATAACTAGTCAGCAGCTTTGTGTATTTACTATAAACAAATCAGGGCATGGATTAATTGGTAATAATTTGTCATACTGTTTGGAAATGTATTCTTTGTTTTTGATACAATTGTTTTCAATAAATATTCCTCCATCTTAGATATCACTGCTGAAAGATCAAATAAGATGTTTCTACCAGCAGTAGCAAGTCTCCTGGTTGCCCTCTCTCTGTCCGTCTTTGCTGTGATTTTCATCAGACGGTATCGAACAAATTACATAAGGACAGATGAAGTTGTTAACATACAGTGATCAATCGTCCTTTTCTTTTATACCATTGATGTTTACTGGTATGACTCCTTATTTTTAGTTACCCTCATAAGTGTGTTTGGTGGTGGTTACTCCGCTATTTGTTCATGGAATCAATCAAAAAGATTTATTTGGTCGTTAATCAAGATTTATTTTGGTTGTTGAATCAAAGATTCATTTGATTGATTTGGATTGATTTGTTGGTAAATTTGGGTACACTTATATATCACTACAAAAAAAAACGAAAAAAATCTCTAAAATTTGAAAAGTTGGGGTGAATATTGGAATACTCATTATCATGTTCATCTCTGTTTTAAACATCTGTGCTGTTATCATGTATGTCAAGAACTTGCTTACAACTTGATCAACTTTCATAAGGGTTGATACCATTAGTCTTTCAGATGAATCCATCATCTTTCTAAGCAAACCATTTTGTCTTTCAAAGCAAACCACTTGACTTTCAATAACAGTTGATGATTAAATTAAGGAGGCACAACTTTTAAAATGAGGAACTTTTATCCCACCAAAATCCCTCATGACGTACAGCAAATTTAGAGGGAGCTTTCCGTTTGGACCTAGAAGTAAGATTAAAGAGGCAGTGAGAGAAAGATGCAGATAGATAGTGCTTCCTTGTCATAAATTATAAGACAGGACAATTTTGTGGTATCAAGTTTCAAGAAATGGCCAGCTTATTTTCTCTCAGCCAGTGCCAAGATGAAGTTTTGTGAACATGTACCACAGAAAAAGTGATGGATAATATGCAGATGATTATAAACTCAGAGTTTCAAAGATAATGTTTTCAGTTTGTAAAACATTTTTTACTTTGCTTTACTGTTACCTTATTCGGAACTGTTCTGTCATTTTTTTTTATTATAAAGTGACACAAGTATACGGTCCTCAATTACACCACACTGCCTTCATCTTTCATTGGTAATGGGGAAAAAAATTCTGCCTGATTGAGTTGATGATTCAAACATGGACTGTTGTTCAATGTGCAAGTTACTATATTTAATCTCTCTGAATGAAAATGAAAAGAGATCTTTTAGCTATGAATGATGTGCAGCATGCCCACCAAAAAACTTGTGACTGACATAATTTGTAGGTAAACTGAATTACAAATAAAGGATGAGTAGTTGGATTTTAATGGGAGGAGCCAGGGAAGGGATGGAAAGGGGAAGGTTGCTCATCTGCGATGAATTATTCAAAAGTGTTAGAAATCTTCAAAGCTACCTGTACACAGGAAGTTGAAAACTTGTTAACCTTAAAGCAAGTTGTTACTTTGGTTTTTCGTTATCTGTAATAGAAATCATTTTTTTCTTATGTATAAATCTTCATTTGGCAAGTTTTGAATACCAACCAATTGTGATACTGGTAAGGGTGGGGGGGGGGGCATAGCACCAATTGTTTTCTCCATTCCTCGTGTCCTTTTGTAAAGTTCTGACATCAGTTTTGAGATTGAGGGTTAGAGCTCTCTCTTGTTTTTTAGAAAGAAAGTCTCACAGCTGGTGTAATTGTATTCAGTGTTACTTTCAATCATGTAGTTTGTTTAATATATATATATATATATATTACTGTGCCTACTTTCCGTAGTAGATATTACACTCTAATATAAGTGCATCATATTTGTATTGTATGTTCTTATCAAGTCTTAAAAAGCACTATTTCTTAGAACTGGTCTTGCTGGTCATCATGTGCCTTTATAATTTACTAAATGTTTAATAAAATACTTTTGTTTTTCTTATGGTTTATATTTACATGTATATTGTCATGTCTGGGCTTTCAGAAAATATTTCTTAATCATTCTATGCAGATACCCCTGGTGGGTATAAAACAGAACATTGTCTGAATTTCATATTTTTCTAGCAAAAATATTAGATAAAACTATCCTCTTTGACAGAGAACGCCTTCCTATTTATTGTACTTGACCTCATCACAACCTCTATCACTCTTTCATATTATCCATGCTTAATCAGTTCATTCTCATTTCATCATTATTTATGCATTTTCAATAAATTTTTATATGTACACGCATATACTTATCATTGGGTTATATTTTGACTATTCATTACCAACACTAGAGATGGGAGGTGGTGTCACACAGAAATCAGAACAGTATTTCCCCCCCCCCCCCGCCCGCCCGTCCTTCCCCACCGCTCATGGGTGTTTGGGACCCTGAAGTGTAAGACTCCCAAATGGCTAGAAATATCTTGAGGGTAGATTGCAGTAGTAAGAATTTCATCAAGATACAACTTGTTTGTGGGAGTAGAGGGTGCCAGATGCATTCGCAAAATATTGCCAAAAACTTTGAAAATTTCATGTACGACATACAAAATGTTATGAGGACATTGATCTAGATATGTAGAAATTTACAGCAATTTTAGCAACCAGAATATCCCATATATGTTGTACATAGATGTTAATAAATGCTCAAAACCCTGTAAATGTTTCGTTTATGCGTCCATTAGCCATATTAAGTGTATCTTTCCAAGACGTAATTTGAAGCATTATATGTCTTTTAACATTATCCCAAGCTGGAGCTAAGTATGCTTTCCTTTTTTTTGGATTACTATACACAGTACTGTGTAGGTTAATAATGTTAACCCCTCCCCCCCCCCGCCTCCCCCCCCCCCCTCCCCCCATCCACCAAGTGTGGTTTTGTAGTCTTTACATATTGGTTGAGTTTTCCTGTCTGATAATGCCAATCATACATGTTACTTTATTGCTTAAATATTAAAGACAATAATACACACAGACATAATGTTTGCATGGACCTCCCTTGCCTTTGTTAAGGGCATATCGGCCAATTTTTCTTTGCCAAATGCGCTGGGTCGATCCCTTACTATTCATCACACGCGATTCGTTCCTGTTATTGCGCCGGCGTATGTAGAAAGGGGAGGGAAATATAACAGCCTTAGCATTTTTCTATTTTTATGTAGGGAGACTCATTCTCGTCGCTGAGCAGACTCAACAGAGTCTAGGATCTCCCTAGCTTCCAACTGATCTTTAAACTTGCTTATCGCCCCGGGCTGAGAGCAAACTCCCAATCCCCGGCACATAACGGTCGCCGAAAAAAAATCATTCCAGCGACAACACATGCATAGTGTTTGTATAGATCATGTTAAAACACGAAGAAGAGAATGTGAAGGGAAAGTTGATCAGAAAATCATGACAGACGGTTGTAACAAAAGCTATGATACTGAGAAATTGCTACCTCAGCTCCTTATGTAACATAAGATTATGCTTCAAATCAAAGAGAGAAAAAGTTGTAAGCAAATGCTTATCTACTGTTAAAGCCTGAATATATATA
>JAIPMN010001758.1:6285-33585 GCA_020650975.1 Apostichopus californicus | reverse complement strand
CATTAAAGTACTCAGTCTTACCTTCAAGTAAAAATGATAGCATAGTCATATATTTTGCTTAGCTGTTTAAGGGAGTTTTACTTCAGCAAGATATGTCATATAAGCCAAACATGAAGGTCCGGTTTTTTGTTCCCTTTTAAGATTCTGTTATAAGACTATTTGACGGTGAGTATTAACAAAGACAAATGAAATCCATTAATTCAGTTTTTCATAACAAAAATATCTTGCTTTGGTGAAATTATAAGCAGAAAACACTTACAACATTAATGCCGATCAATATCAATACCGAAATACAAGGTACTTAAAGCAAAAGCTTGGCAAAAGCAAAGCTGGAAAATTCTAGAAATAGTTTTAAGCACCATTATAAATCTTTTATAGAGAAGACTATTTGAATGTCATCATATCAATTTATCTATGTACAGGAAAGTACGTCCGTCTAAAAAAAACCTTCCTTGACCTTTACGGAATGACAAATGCCACAGAGATTCGATAAAAGTAAAACAAAACAGCCTGTAATGAGCCAAACGGCAATTCTTTACAACAATTTTAAGATAAAACCACATACGATGCAGAAATGGCTTTCCATGATCTCATTTTGAATCTTTCAACAAATCTAACATTTATGTTTTCTCTTTACACTTTCAAAATGATTGCTTTATGCATGGCTTTTCCATACTATGAGAAACCATTTTCTTTCTCTGCAATAATACCCATCCAACATAATCCATATAAAAAATTTCTCAAGTTTTGTCTTCACGATTTGGAATAAAATTCGAACCAATTTTGCCGATGTACTGGACTGTTATCAGCTTGGAGCATCCAGGTATCGTAAATTTATCAAAAGTCGAGAGAAAACTTTCCTTAAATGTTTTAAAAAAAAAAATAGTACATTTTTGATGTGTATCAACCGCGTTAATCCATTCATCTTGTTAAGTCTACGTGAGAAAAAAATTAACTTAATCACGATTCAAATTAATTTAAGACATGCTTTTGTTTTAGAGAATCCTAACATTTCTTAACATGATTAATGTTAGCTATTGTTGCTTATGAGGGCTTCAGCAGGAACTGGGCGGTACTGAATTCAGATAAACTACAGATAATTTTTTCCTTCCTTCAAGAGAAGTGTACAAGAAATTCTGTAGTAAATCCACTGCAAATGGCAATCTATTCAATCAACCATATCTTGATTTAAGGAAGAAAATATCAAGAGGGGGTTTGAACCTAACTTTGTGGAATATTTTTGTTTCCCATGTGAGCGTCAATTTTGTCTGCCACTGGAATATCTCTTCTTAAACCATTATTCCAATCATTTGCTTCCTCTTTCAGTTGTAACCTGCACACCTCAAAGGTGCACACATCAAAGGTAAACAAATGTGTAAAGTACAAGTTATTTTTATTGTTGCTGATACCATTGAAACCTACATCTCAAGTTAACACATACAAACTCTCTCTCGTTTCTCACTTTGTTCATACTAAATTAACAATTAAAACTTTTCTGACATCTCAAGGTTTACACACACAAACACTCTCTCTCTATCTCTCTCTCGTTTATACTTAATTAACTTTTAAACTTTTCTGATGACAAAAACACAGTCATATTTTATTTACAAAAGACAGTTATCAAATTTCAATTCTGGAATAGGATCAAATCTTCTTATTCATTTTCTTCTTCTTTTAAAATTTTTTTTTTTTTTTGCAGTTTTGATTAACAAATCAAAAAGAGCTATGGATAGAGCACCGATACTTCCACAAAATATATAAACTCTCTTAAAATAATAGATTTCTCATTAATATTTATCAAAGCATTTGAAAATTATGATTATAAAATTGACTGACTATGAATGAGGAAGCTCAAAGCCAGTAATCCTACATCTTGGTTTCTTGCTCATCTACGTCGTGGAGGATGGCTTCCGTAGCCTCTGCAGCAACGGGTACAACGCCATTCGTAGTAGTCTTGTGAAGCAGCTAGACAGAATTAAAGAAAAAACAACTGCATCAAGTTGTATCCAACGATCTGATAGATACGGAGGAGATGAAACTGACAGATATATTTGTGAGTTCATTCTTTTCTGTGTAAAAGTAAGTTGGCCTGACGTTTCGATCCTAGCAGGATCTTCTTCAAAGGCTAAATGACAAGTAACAGTAACAGAAGGGACAAAAACACGCACAGAATACAGACAGGTTTATGAGCATTCTTTTCTCTAAGACTTCCTCTAAACCAAGATAATCTACTTATAAGCCTGTATTTGATCACATGCAGGCTATTTTACTTGCATTGCTGTTTCAGACCTCAGTACTGTGTACCATAAAGATGGTTGCCCCACTGCCTGACGGAAGAAGATAGCAACTCAAATCGACTACAGACTGAGTTTGCGAGAAATAACAAACATCATTCCTTCCCAGCGGCTAGAATCACCATGAAGGGGCTCCCTATCAATATTGTCCTGCAATGCTATGAACTGTTTCTTACCGTGTGTTGTTGCCTCAACGACGGCGAGGAATGTAGGACAGCGTCGTGTACTGTAACAAACATCTTATCTAAACCAATCGTGTCCATGACACCACTCTTTCGTAGGGTCTCCAGTACACTGCCTGAAAATCATTGAAAAATAGGAGAATGTGAAAGATTAAGCTAACTAATGCTACCACCACTTCCAAGATTGAAGTCATCCTTATCCCAGTGAGTTTCCGGAGTTGATAGGTATGTATTCTTGATAAAGCTACGGTTCCAAAGTCAAGTATCACCGTACGAAACTATCATTCAGGACTAGGGCTCTTACCTCTGACGTTAGCGACCAGAACGTTGACGTTGATTGCGTCATACTCTGTTATGATAGTCTTCATAGTGTTCATGCCAACGGTATCGATAAAGCTCACAGTTCCAAAGTCGAGGATCACCGTATGAACTTCATCTGGTTCAGATGCGTGGTTGGTTTTACTGACTGTGGTGACAACTTCCTCTGCAGTGGGAACCTTTCCATTCTCCATCTCTGTATCAACCTAAGGTATTTAACAAAATATCACACATCGATCAAAATCACCCACAGTGATGGAGCAAAACTCACGACTTAAAGAAGGAGAAATATCCCACGTCAAGTCAGAGAGAGAGAGAGAGAGACGACAAAAGTTATTCATTTAACTGGTCGGTCGTGAATATTTCGCTAAAAAATTAAAAATTTCAGATTATGCTATCCTATGCTTCAAGCAAACTAATTAGAAATTTAAGAAAACGGCATGATCATACACAGATGAATTTGGGATTATATCACACGACTGGAAAACCTTCATATCAATGATACTAATTATGACTAATGTTAATAAATCACCCCTTATTTGCATTAAACCAAAAAAAAAATCAAATTTGAGGAGAATTCAGCACAATATTAATCAGAAGACTCAGCATAATATACCTGGATATTTAAAGAGGAGCTTGAAACAAACATTTCAGATATATTTCACCTTTGTGATATGCAGGGCTCTCACAAGGGAGAGAAGCCCCCTCCCCCCGACCCCACTAAATTCATAATTCCAGATTTTGGATAACTTTTGAGATAATGATAAATTCTAACCATTAAACATGACTCTACCTCACAATCTTGACTAATTTTATTTTCTGAACATGAAAGAAATTATTGACTAGAAGATAACTTGTGAATTATTTAATATAATTTACATTTTTCCACTAATCTACACACTTTGTAATGCAATTAAACTCTCTTTCTATTCAGTGTTAAAACTCTAACAGACAAATAAATACAATGTTAACCATTCTAATAAGTCTGTGTGGAGGCTTTGTCCAATTATGATGCTGCACATGATTTTACTTTTCAATCCAAATTGCACTTACATTTTGAGTTAAATCTGTAGACGGTACATCTAAATCTCTAAACAAACCGATTCTTAACGAGTGGGTTAACCATGCCAAACTTAGTGCATTGTACAGAGGCTTCATTACATACTAATGCATGTTTTCATCTCCTTAGATATACCTGAGATGTCCACACCAACACCGAAGCATGCAACCCAACACCCAGGCAATACTGGAGTTATCATAATTCGTGTAACAAATTTAAAGTCTCTAAATCTTGTCTATTATAATATACTATGGTTTCTGCATTTTGAGATGCGATACAGGATACATGATTCCCTGCCACCAGCTTCACCAAGAAACTTAACACCACAACCTAAGTTTGCCACCTCCACCAGGAAATTAGACAATTAGAAATTAGCTACACTAGACACAACACAGCTACAACACTACACAGCTACAACCAACACAACACAGCTACAACCATCACAACACAGCTACACAAAACAAAACACAGCTACACCAGACACAACACAGCTACACCCCAAGCACATCTACACATTTACTATATTACTCTATGGTAAACATGCAAAGAGAAGAGCATCTTGCATAATGCTAGAGCACAGGTGCACAACTTACATCAAAGACAACAGGGAGAACATTTAAGGTTTGATGCCATCTTTATCAGTTTATGTGTCTTAAGATTTGGCAAAGAGTCTCTGCAGATTTTACACTATCATACTATCTTGCCCAGAATATTAAAGCTGTTACATTTTTCTCTTTTTTTTTACAATTTTAATACAACTCTGCTACAATGAAGCCTGCACGCAAGGAGTAGGGTGAGGGGAGGGGGGTATCTTGCAACATGTTGGGGCAGCGGGCAGATTTGACTTCACAGGGTAATAAACATGTTGGATACTGCCAATGTTTCTCAGATTAATTCTTGGTCTTGGCATGTGCCAATCAACCTCTGGACACTTTCTATTACAGTTCTATAATACCCAAGTGTAAACCGTTGCCAATTTTTTTCTATCATTTTTGGTGATTCAACATGATCAAATGTATCATGTTGTATCAGTCACCACGTACATTCTAGTCATATCAGCACTCTGGTGACCGAAGAAATTAAAAACCTGGTCTGTTCTCTTTGCTGTTCTGAGGGAGAGGGGAGGGGAGGATTGTCTGACTAATATAGAGCTATCATGGTAGAGCGACCTATGTGAGTTTGCAACCTGGTATCTTTAATATCATTAGTATTTTGTTCCTCAGAATCCTCAAACCTGCTTACCACTGGAGATGTAGGGTTTGAGGTAATAATAGAGATGGTGATTACTCTAGTGGAAAGCTAAATATTCTCATGACAAAAAAAGGTAATTCCAATTGTAGCATAGGGAATGAGATGGGAGAGGATGAGGGGTGGGGGAGGATGAGGGGTGGGGGAGGATGAGGGGTGGGAGGAGGTAGGTGGGAGGAGATAGGTGGGACTCACACACACACTAGGGATGCACTCCACAGCATTGCTGGATCATTCTGTGAAAGATTAGTGCAGGAGAAACACCAAAGAAGTAACTATTACTACAAAGAAAGTATTTGGCTAGAGGTAGAGTACTGGGAAGATGAATATTAAACAGAAGATGCACAGCAACATTGACCTCTTTCAAATAAGAAAATTCATTTCAATACTATTTTTTATTCGAAACTCACAAAGGCCTTAGTCACATGCCATACAGAATTTGCACAACAGCATTAACTTTGAGTTTTAATAAGTTGTTTTCTTTTCATGTTTTTCAGATGATTTTAAAGAATTTTTGTCAAGAGACCTTATGAAATCTTTTTCCACAGACTCACAAATCTCATATCGGGTGAGGGAAGTCGACTGGTTTGCCAGGTGAGAATTTTCATCGGAAAAGTATTGAACTTAAATTAGAGAAATATTTGAGAATGCAAATTTTCAAAAGTGATTAATACTATTGTGACAAAGTGTGTCTGGAACAGAGAGCAGGTAATTTTTTTTTTCTTTGTGAACATTTCCGGGAAGGTTTTTTTTTCTTAGTCTCTTAAATTGCAATATTAATTTGAATATTACATGATTGATAGTTGGCGGAATTGCCATAATTTTGATGGCCAACTGCAAACAGCCGCCTGCTACGAACAGAGTGATCTCATAGTGATCAATAGCAGCAACTGAACCCTCCATGACTGGTTTTCGTAGACCAGGATTTTGGAAGTAAACACAATCATTTTCTTTGTGCACTCTTGTATCAAGCTATAACTAAATGTTAGAGAGGTATAGGAAAGAAATGTTAGTTGCATGAAAGTTATCATGGGGACCAAAACAAATAACATATAATATGTATATCTCACAAGTCCGGTATACTGCACAGATAAAGGCTGCAGGTAAGAAAAATTTAAAAAATGAAAGCTTTTATTTCCTTTTTTTTCTTCTGTTTTTTCTTCTTCAACTTTGAGCATTATAGAATACCTACCAAAATATTAAGATAACTTACACACAATACCAACTCGTGAGGTCAGAACTGACCAGCTATGAAAAATATAAAACTTGTATTTTGAAAATTTGCAAATACATTAAAAGTCTTCATTGGTCGATTGGTCGTATGATGAATATGCAACAATTCCTTTGAAAGGACCACAGCCAGACTGAGCCAGTTTTCTAATGCTAATACCACTCTAAACTGTCCTGCCATATCATGCTTGAAAGCACTCGCACTGAGAGTACAAATAGACAGTTCCTTACCTTTACCTGATAGAAACATGATATTCATACTGCTGGTACTGACATTACGAGTGCTCCGAAGCTGGACATGACAGTACAGAAAATCTTGTCCAAAGTGGGTAGTTAGACGGACGGTTGGACTGACTAATAATTGAACTTTGATATGGTATAGGTACTCAGTAACTACACCGAGGGAATAACTGATAATTTGAATATCTCTTGCAACGTTGATGTATGAACATTGAATAAATTCACCCAGTTGGGACACTTTTAACTATACTTTACTTTCATGTCCTGCTTCAAAGCACTCGTAGCGACAGTATGAACGATCCTGTTCTGTTTTATTCAGATAAAGCTTAGGAACTGTTTGTACTGTCAGTACAAGTGCTTTGAAGCATGAAATAGGAAGGTCAGTATAGAGTGGCACATTATTAGCATTAGAAAATCCTTCCGACTGGTGGCCGCAACAATTCAACAATTTACAGCCAGGATTCAACGATGGGGTAGGCACCCAATTATCTACACCCTCGCCGGGAAATATTCAACAGGAAATGTTTCTCCTTTTGTTTAGGATATATCCATAGGAAGTTTGGTCCTCCTGTTCATGGTAATGTACTTTCTACAGGATTATTTTATCCTTACAATCAAGCCTACACTGTGATAATACAGTGTGGAAACTTGAGCAGAGATGTGCATATCATATTAAGGATTTTACGTTTTGAAAATTGAATTTTAAGCATCAAACAAATGACCAGCAACTTCCAACCCTAATTATCACAGCCAGGCTTACCTGTAAGTTTATATAACTGAAAGAAATATGCATTTTCATGAAAAAAAAAGAAAAAAGGAAATCTTTGGTATATATCATTTACAGACAAGAATGTTTTCTATGGAGATAAGTTTGCAAAGTGTTGATGTTCATAATTATATTTGTCTTTGAATGTTGGCTTATGAACATATGACATCGGCAGGATAAGAAATTGGACAATTAAATCTGCATCCCTCTGAAGAAATATGCCACCCCCAACCCTCAAAAAAAAAACCAGCAACAAATAATATATACTCTGTAGATGAAAAGAAACCAACAACAGGATCTTTACCTTTGAGAGTTGACATAGTGAACCCCATCCAACAACTGCACTAATAACCTACAACTGACTATAATAAAACATAACAATGATCACCGAGCTGGAAGGTAATTATTTTACAGCCCTAAGCAGCCACACGTGAATCATGGAGAAGTTGAATTGCTTGCATATTACTTACACTTTGACATCCTGTGGTTACCCAATTTACATTTTTTTTTTATCATTTTGGGATTTTTTTCTTTAAAACAATATGGAAGAACATTTCGGACCAAACAATTTACGGTTTTTGTTTTTATGAATCTTTAACCAGGAATGAAAAATAGTAACCTTTAATGGTATGAGGGAACAAAGAGGTCATAAATACATTCCCTTTAAACTTAACATTATGTCCATCACCTATTTTTCTTCAATGTCACATCAGTGTTGGTAGTAAAACACTTTCTCTATGAGGTTGGACATAGACCAATAACTGTAGATTAGAACACTATCAGTACTTTAGGAATTTATTTTGGTTTCAAAATTATAATAATAAAAAAAATCAAATGAAATATATTCTGCAATAGTCAATTCCACACTAACACAAAAAAAAGTGTGACATTGCACTGCCGAGGTGTTATGGAAGACGGAACAAAACTGTTCTTGAAATTGTGTATAGTGCAGTGAGTGCAATTTGTGATTCCGTGAAGGAACAACAGCTGTTTGAAATCTCTAGTTGTCGACAGGCAGGGTATTTATTCGTTGTTCAATATGCTAAACAAGCCTGATGTCACTGTATTAAGCAATCAACACTATAAACTAATCCCACTGATGTACACGTCTTCCTGCTTCAACTTTTCGTACATTCCTAATATCCTAACAAAAATGTAGCCTAGGCTTTTTTATCTACCAAATGGTTTTGTGAATCAGAGGTTAGAACCAACATGGGATAACAAACAAAATCAATTTCATCTTCCTCCTGCATGTCACAATTCAAATTCCTGACTCGAACTAAGTCTGGTCAGTCGAAACGACTGGTTCGTTGGTTCTAAACAAGATGACCTGTGACCTTAAAAACGACAAGTTTGCATCTGCCAAAGACAGACGATCAAACATGAGATGAAAGACCGACGTATGACCCATGACCTTACCTCATTTGCATAAGCCTCTTTGGCCTTGACCGCTGCAGCCTCAGCTCTCTTTGCCAGTTTTTCCCGCTGTATGAGAATCTTGGGCGGGCTGACCTCTGTCTTTCTGTAGAGAAGATCCTTGATGTATCTGGCATTGCTGAAATAAAACGGTGCCTGAATCCTAAAGATTTTAATACCTGGCACCTCTTTGACCTGCAATTATACAAAAAGGATTGTAAACAAAAAATATGATTCACTTCAATATTGTCAATATTATCATCTAACATTTTCTGATAGACAAGAAAATTATTGTCATTTTAAGAATCTGAGCCTGACTAATACTGTTTAGAAACGAGGTAAAAGAGTCCACTGATATTGCACAAATGTTCAAATACATACTATAAAGCATAATCGTCATTTGTTGTTCCTCATTGGTCAAAGACCCTGACTTAGGCCCAATTATGATAAAGGTTTTTGTTTGTGGGAGGGGGGTTCCTGCAATGACCTTTGACCCCAAAAGAACTTGATAGTAATCTTGTACTCATTAAGGGGGATCTAGATACCAAGTGTGAAGTTCATCCAAGTCTTAAATTTTGAGTTTATAGTACTGTTTATAGGCATTTTAAGCCTTTGCATTATGTTGACCTTAAAATGGAAATTTTACTCCCACATATACAACAGGCAACTCACACTCACTAAGATGGATTGTTTATATACATATATGAAGCTTTTTTTTTTTTTGGAGTTACTGTGTTTACCAGACTTTCAGACTTTGACCTCCTTCTATCTGCAATGATATTTGACCAACCCAAACACAACACTGTCCTTGTACTCAGAGAGTTTGGACACAACCATCCTGCACCTTTTTGAGTTACCATGATTAGAAGACAAAGTGTAACATGTACATATATACACACACATACGTATGCCTTTACCATCTCAAAGATTTCTTAAACTTCTAGGAACCAATCAAACAGTTAACTACAGTCTAAGAAAACTTGATAAAGGCTTCGAAAAGACATTGATAGGACACCAAAGGGTTGGATTTATTTTATTACTGGTTTATGGTTACTGTGTATTGGTAAAAAAAAAAAAATATATAGGAGATCTTGGCAAATTTTGTTCAAGTGTCAACTCACTATGGCAAACTGCTTCACGTTCTTATAAATATCCGTGTCTGGGATGCATCCCATGATTAAACATGGTGGTCTCTGAGTCCGAACCACGACCGTAAATATCGAAAATGCCACGCCGGTTAACAGTCCAATGTCTAGACCAAACGTTATCACAGCGAGAAAGGTAATAATCCATATGATCTGGAAGAATAAGGCAACCGAAAGATTGGAATCTTAGTTGATATCACCATTTTAGATATTCGATGACTGCAAACAGATACCTATATCTTTTAGGATAAGATACAATTAAAATAAAGGCACGAAAGAGGGGCATAAATGAGGGGCACTAAAAGTCCAATACAATGAGAAAATTGCTTTGTTCCCTACCATAACAAATATCCCTCTTTTGAGCTATTTTGGTCAAAAATTAACTGAAATGACAAAATAATTAATTGGCTTTCATTGATGTCCTTGATAGAGGTTACCTATGGAACAAGTTCAGTTCTCTTCGACATGATTAAGAATTTTGTAAATCTGTTTTTTTGTAAATATTGTAATTTTGTAAATACTGAAGAATTTGATCAAAGATGCACATATATTGTTGCTGTTGCATCGCATGAATTTTAAAAGCCTATGCCTTATGCTACTGAGTAACAGCCATCCATCCATGACCATGTTAAATAAACATAGGAACAGAGCAGGATAATATAATGAAGTAAAAAGGTCTCAGCTGTCCAAGTATTCCTCATTTTGACGATGTTCTGTCGCATTAAAAACATAACCCCCTGACTAAAATACACTTGTTTCAGGGTTTGCTAATTTTGATACAAGAAATTGTAAACAATGATACAACTTTGCAAAAACAACTATTGTAAAATTATTGGCCAAAAATGTGCTTAGTTTAAGAAAGCATCCAAGAAGGGTCCTATGTTTTATTTTAGAATGAGTCAGCAATAATAGATATATAGACATCAGCTCTCACTTACAAAGTCTGTTTTAGAATACTTCCACAAAATTTTAAGATCTTTAATCTGTCTGAACATTCCCCTGAGAGCTACTACAATAATGGCAGCCAGGCAACACTGTATAAAAACAAGAAAAACAAAAATAAAATAAAATTAGAAAATATCGAGTAGATATAAGAAAAGGACATGTAGGTGTCTTTGTTTGGTGATTCATCTTAACCATTCGTCCATCATTTCATGTTTAAAAAATTAAAGTATACATGATATTAATTTTTTACTTTTACAGCAGCTTTTTGTTGTGTTGTTTGGTCAACAGCATTTTTCCAAACCAACTCAAGAGTTTCTAATTTGTAATCTCACTCTCCAGTGTTGCACAAGAAGACAATGTACATACATGGGTCTTAATGTGTAACATGATCAAACCTTGAATTCAAGTAATGATTTAATAAGCTCTTTCCAGCTCTTTAACAATTCTATGAGTTAAAGGAAACATGATCACATGAAAACACAACCAGCCTGAGAACACACATGAAAAACTAACATGGGGACATGCTGGGTAATTGAATAGTGCATGGTTTCACTTGTACAGTTTGGCCAAACAGAAATATGTATAGAAAACACAAGCTTATAGCTGCTGAAACAGATACCTTGACTTTGAAATTTCGAAAACATGTTTCAGAAGGTCTCGTCAATAATTACGAACGAAATGGCATATATACTACTAGCGATCGTCTGACGGTACCATTATGGTCTGCAGTCCTGGATGACAGCCTGTCAAGTTACTCAAAGCTAGTTAGGGCCAATATGACAGTGCCCTCTGTTGATGTTGGGCTTGGCGGGATTGACCGCATTGATCAATGTTTGGCAATCTACATTATCAACAAATCTCATAAATTTGTGATTCTGTTTTCAACATTTTGTCACCCAGAAATTTTTTAAAGGTTACTATTGATAACATGTTGAAAGCAGGTGGGGATATTTTTTCAAAGCTTCCAACTGAAAAATTTGCAATGTTGGCAAAAAAACAACAAGGTGCTTTACTGCTTAGAATACATGCTTAAAATGCTAATCTATTTTTTAATCTTAGAGAAGACTAAACTGATATATCTTCAAGTGGTTTGATATCCTTTACATCAATATTCAAGGATTAGATTCACAAGATATCTGCATAAAAAAAGTGTTTTTAATTCCCTATCTCAGCTTTTAACAAACAATGTTTCCATATGTGCCTGTATTAGACCACAGATTAAACTGAGGGATTATCAAACCCTAGCATAACAGTTCAAAGTAACAATGCAGTCAAGTCCACTATATCTCTGGCTATCACAAACGATATCTACAGCTACTGTTTGTAAACAACTGATTTACGGATGGATTTTCTGAAAGATTTGCTCAAAGTTTTCAACTGAAATAATTCTATGTTATCTTCCGTCATACTGGCAAGAGGCATCTCAGAAGATAACTACATGATAAAATGATAACGTTTACATTTTTAGTTATGTCACAAGTTATTCCTCCGGTTACTAGTTATACAAGCCAGTGTGTGTACATACATGATGAAGGGGTAAGGAGTCAACCCTACGCAAAATTCATACATTTATGAGAAAAAATGATGAGGTTGATGAGATATTTTAAAAGGTATCCAATACATTACTGAGAGCATAAATGGATGGGATGAAAGAAGGGGTTTTTGTGCCAGGGTGGAAGGGACACAAGGGGTCATAGAAGGGGGAACCAAGCATGAAACTAGAAACAAGGAACCAGCTATGTGAAATTTAAAACTCACCTCTGGAAGTGTTTGGAATAGAGGACCAAGCCAAAGAAGCGTGATGAGGATCAAAACAGCAGACACAAGACTGGAAATCTATGTTAAAGTTAATAAAAAAAGGTAAAAGTTAAAAAATAAAATGTAACAGAAAGATGGATAGAGAGATGAAATACATGTCAGCAAATGCATGTTCTTATAGAGCAGGGGTTCCCTAACTGGGGTGCATGAACCCCCAGGGGGTGCATGAACCCCCAGGGGGTGCATGAACCCCCAGGGGGTGCATGAGACGTTTCTGAAAGTCAAAACTAGAGTACTTTTTGTTGAATTAAAATCTGATAGATATATAATTTAGTAATGTACAAAAGTCGTATCTATCGACAAACTCTTTTTGCCATAGTAGTACTGTACCGTGCATGTGATAAATAACTGAATTATGAAATATTTGTTCATCTATTGTTTTATTCATTACAATATTACACTATGAACTTGATCTTTTACTTATAATACTATCAGATCGAATCTCGAAATGTTGGGGGTTTGTGGACAAATCTGACATCCACAGAGGGTTCGTGGTGGGATTAAGTTAAGTTATAGAGGGACATGTCGTGTATAAAGATTTGTGACTGCGTTGAAAGTTGATGGATGTACCTTCTTTCTTTAGTTTTTAAGTAGAAACTTTTCTTCCACATTAAATAAATAGGGGATAGGGGAGATGACAGAGGTGTAGGAGGGGGTCAAAGGTGTCCTATAGACCACATTGATAGGGCTATTGCATGGTACGACTGGTGACATTAAAGACACCGATAGCTGGCTATCTGGGGGTATGGTTTGCAGTACAGCGCAAACACGTAAAATTACGTTTCCAGAGCAGTGCTTACTACCCATGTATCTGTCAGTAATACATGTGCGCAAAGTTGTAAACTAACTTCAGTCCGAGATATTTGTGGAAAAAGAGACGTATGCGAGTCTGAATTAGATCAAGATGTATGTAGGGTTTTGCAGAAGATTGCCAAATAACAATAAACATAGATCTCTAGTGGTTGCTAAGGTAAATTGGTCCATGCCTTCACTTACCCTGTTACCACCATTTGTAATTGAAATCTCAGGGAAGGCTATTTCAAAAACGTATACATGTACTGAAGAACTAAAATTTAAAAAGTTAAAATATTTGTACAAAATACTTTAAACAGCTTTAGGTCTTGTCACCAGCTCCAATATTTTTAAATTTGAGTATTTGCAAAATCGTTCTCAATTATAGAAAATAAATAGAGAAACACATATGAAATTGAAGAACATATGGATGAATAATGTCATTGATTAAGTCTTCAGCCTTACTTTGAAGAATCATAAAAACTGTTATATCTCCCAAATGAAATAAGATTTTTTCTTAGCTGTTTGGGGGAGTAGTTTATGGCAGTTATATCAATCTGATACATCAATAATGGTTGGGGTTTGTGCCTCCTCTAAGTATCAAATTGGATCGATATTTTCCAAATCAACAAACGCGGCTGTTATAGTACAGGTACACCCGAAAATTTTGTTATAAAACACATCTCACCTGCGAAGTACATCCTGAAACTTCCTGAACCAGCGAACGAGAGAGAGATGCCGTGTTTGGAAAGCATTGAAAAAGACTACCGACAAAGTTTGAGGCCCCATAAGCAAAAAGTTCCTGCAGGATAGAGAGAACACCAAGACAAGATAAGAAATAGAAAACATTTGTGTGATCCTCAGAGAAAAGAAATATGTTATTTCTCCGCTAATTTTGTCTGTTTTTCTTCATTACTTTTCTCGTTTTTACGATGGTTTCCTTCAATCTGATTAAAAAAACGTTGAATTTCTTCGTCTGCACATGATTCACCTTCACAATACTGACAGAGGTTATATACAAATATGTCATAGATAGTTGATGCACGTTTTACTTGGTTTATCATGGGGTTGTGGTCAAATTGCAACCATCATGGTGTAAAGGAAATCCTAGTTAGGAAAAAAGGATGTCACAGAGTGTAATAATCTTTCTTGCTTTTAAAGAGAACAAATAAGGAAATTTAGGTGATGGGGACCAAGCAGTGCCTGTTCAATATGTTTGATGCAGTGCTTTAAACATACAAAATTAGTTCAATCAATATATTTGAATATGGTAAATTAGGAAAAAAAAACCACCAATATTTACAAATATTTTTAACCATTGTGTAAAAGGAGCTGGTTGTGTTTTTTCAGTGTCAAGTTATCTGTTTCCATTTTATGAGAATTTACTCGCTCGTTAATACAATCCCCTCCCACTAAATATGCTATGAGAGTCAAATAATGGTCACTTGTTTTAAAACTTCATTCAGCATTTCAATGCCACAGTCAAAACCATTTTACCTTCTATGAGACAACTAACAGTTAATGCAAAACTGTTTTATGTAAGTCTGGAATAAACTGTACACACAGAGGCACTAAAAAAGGATTTTGAAAACTATGGAAGACATTTTCCTTCCATGAGAATTCTAACAGTTAATGTAACACTGTCTTATGTAAGTCTGAATTAACTGTACACACAGAGGCACTAGAAAAGTATTTTGAAAACTTTAGAAGACATTTTCTTTCCATGAGACATCTAACAGTCTAATGTAACACTTATCAATGTCTGGAATTAACCGTACACACACAGAGGCACTACAAAAGTATTTTGAAAACTTTAATACATTTTGTGGCCATTTTTTAAGTCATATTTCTAGGAGCTATAAGTAATGTTATTGACAAGCTGAACTTGTCTTGTAACAATGTGAATTTCAAGAGCAAAGAACAGGCAAAATTTATTGTAGAAATCTACACATTTATTAGCATTCTCCACGTCTACCGGAGTACTTTACCTGATTGGCACCAATTTCATAGTTGTGTTTCTTGCCAAAGATATAAGCCATCGAGACAGCGATGGAGAATGTCACGATAGCGATGACGAATGCATCTGATATGAGATAGGGCACATATTCAAAGGAAGGGAATGATGGCCCTGGAAGCCTGAATGTATTAACAAACAAAAAAAAAGTAAGAAAACAATTATGATAATCAGATTCAAGTATGGTCCAGAATCTCCAAACCACATACGGTTTGGAGTTAACCCGCTATCCTCCCACAACAACTGTACTTGACTCCCACAACAACTGTACTTGACTCCCACAAACAACTTTACTTTACCATGTCTGGAGCACTTGATAGCCTTTATGCACTCACTTCTCTCACTGCCCCGACCATTCTGGTCTACTGCTCTCTTTATCATTTTACCGACAGGCAAACCTGATGTTTGTGTCACTAAAATGCACAAATAATTATTTAATAAGATTTTTCCTTTTGTAAAGATAACGACCCTAGCTTACAGCAAAATGAGAGTAAACTGTCTCCACGTTCCATTGCACTAATTTGGCTGTTTTGCGAAATGTGACCAGAGATCCTGTGCAATGTTCCTTGAGCATTTTTGCCAGTTGAAGAAGCACTTAGATTCATTTTCTTACAAAGATGACCAATCTCTTACTAACCACCCTCTTTTACATTTTGGTGAAATGGTTTGTAGGTAGCCCCACCCACTTGTCAACTGTATTAATTGTTAAAGCCATTGTAACATACAAAAAGTACTCATCTTGCAGGTAAACAAACAAACCACACCCACGACCTGATCCTGCCAAACGGATTGATCACTTTAGGACAATGTAAATACCTTGAAGTCAGACTCACCCTGTAGGAACGTCTCCTACTATGGCTACCCCAAATTTTCCATTTAGATCCATTAAGTACGACACCAAGGTGCCCAGTACGATCTACAGAGAGAAGGAAATTAATGAGATCCCTCCTCAAAAATCGGTCAAATTAATGGAGCAGTGGTTGTTATCGAATGTTAACTTTAAAGTGATCATGTATGTGCATCAGGTACTGGCAGACAGTTTATTAACCATAAAAACCACAGTTAATCATTGATATTAGGTACCTCAAATGACTGCACATTTTCACACAGCTAATTTATGGGCTTCTTAGTGGTGTCAGCCTGGTAATCCAAAGCTGTACTAACCATTAGTTAACTCTACCAGTATCATGTACTCGATGACTGTACTTTCCGCACCCGGTAACGGATGTATATATTTAGTACCACAGTTAATTCTAAGGGTATCCAGATGCCACAAGACAACTTATCATGGCCAAGCAAACTACCTGGTACTTGGATACGGTAGTACTAATCTTTCTGTAGGTATAGATACTTAAAAACTGTGTTCATACCACTGTCAGTGTTCATATATTGGTCAACTCTTTAGCTATCAGGTAAATACAGTTCTAAATAGATATTGAATACTTGAAGATTGTGCATATTACTTATAATTCTATAGGTCCTTGAAGACTGAATTTATCACATCTAACTCTAGAGGGCAACCATACATATCAGGCACTTGCACACAATCTACGTATCACAGCTGATTTTTTATATGTCAAAGGTAAACTAAACTCTAACAATTGTTAACTAAACATGTATTAAGTGCTTGATGCCTGTACTAACCACAGTTAAATCTATCCGTTTCCAGTACTTGAATAAAGTGTACTAAACACAGCAACTTCATAGTTAACAGGTAACTGAAAACTATATAATATTCAATAACACCACACAAGTATTAAGTGTTTGATGCCTGTACTTACCACAACTAACTCTATAGGTATCGGGTACTTGAATACGGTGTATTTTGCCTTGAATTTTTCTTGGACCTCCTTGATCACCACCATGAGTAGGATCGCGCATATAGAGACTATGATTTCTGTCGTATTACAATATCTGAGGTCACCGAAAAATGGAATGTATTGCTGAAAAAAGAGAAGATTCGGTCAAAAGTTGAATCACTAGATTTCCCATTCCAGTTCCACTCCTAATGTCATTCAAATATCATATATATTATATTTATGAATAAATGTAAGCAGTTAGAAAATTATTTCATGTAGAGGAAGAGCAGGGGCCAAGTAGGGACCCCTGAGGGCTCTTCCTCTACATGAAATAATTTTCTAACTGCTTACATTTATTTCATAAATATAATATATGATATTTGAATGACATTAGGAGTAGAACTTATAGTTCTAGTTAGAGCAGTATGCCAAAAATTAGTAAGCCAAAACAAGTTAACTCTTAATGGTCCGACCGTCTTTCACAAAGAAACAGGCCGATGGAACGCAAATGTGATATTTTACTGTGTGGGGTGGGAAACTTCATGAACACTCACAGCTGTGTGAAAGTACCACCTCACACATGTCTATTCTATGATAATGTTATTTGCTTATGTTTGCAAGATAAGTGCTCAGTGGTTTCAAGAAGGAGATGTAGGTATGTTGGGATGTCATCGCATGTTGTCATGGAGATACCTCCGTTTCCTCCCCCCGCTACTTCATCACTTAATGCGGACTTTAAACCCGACACATTTAGGATGTTTATTTTTACCATTCAATGGACTCCAGATGTTTTTAAGCATCTAATGTGGATTGAATCCATTTTAATACATTATGTACGAAAACGTAACCAGGTGTTTTTCAGAGGTATTGCCAGATACATCAGTGCATGTATTTACACTACATATGTTTGTTTCTTCAATAATCCTTTGCTGCTTTGCAGTCAAACTTGTCATCAAAATGTGACTGTGACCATCATCCACTTTCTTATTAATACAAATGACAGGTTAGAAAATATCCATTCTCAAGGCTGACTGTTGACCAAGGAGCATATTCGTCTCTATATACCAAAACAAATGATTGATCATAATAATAATGATAATAATAATTATGTTTTACTACGCTTAAGTGACCACAAATGTGGGTGAAACCTACAAAGGCTTATGGATTACAACTTACATGTCGGGTGGCTTCCAATTCAACATCTTAACTCAAATTTGGAATCTTTTCAATTCAGAAAGTCATTTCACATGGGATCACCATAGATTGCTCTTGGATGCAATACCTACTCGGCCAAGTATCGAACCTGGAACCTCCCGATTGCTAAGGCCTAATTGCTTCAAATGCCATCGCCTTTATCCACTAGGCCACAGTACCAGTCAATTATGCAACACCCACCCACCAATACTGAAAATGGGCGAATTGACCGAGCCGCCGCCCACTTATCGAGCCAATGGATGCAGTACATGTTAACCTACCCTCAGTATAGACAGAGGACCAGAGACATCTCCGACTGGTACCCCAAACATCTTATTAAACTGGCTGGTGAACACAGTGACGCCTGCGCCAGTGGTGAAACCCCGGATTAAGGGCTCTGGAAGGTAATCGCTGATAATGCCAAAGTGTAGGATACCCAACACAATCTGTGAATGAGAAAGGAAAACCAGAAAATAAACTTTAAATTTGAATGCTTGTTAATCATGCCATATTTCAGCTTATTTGCTTTAACTGTTCAATTTGATATTTTCTGAATTATCAACTAATTGACCAAGTTGCTTTCATAGTTTGCTTTGTGGTGCTTCTTTGACCTTCTTTGACCTGGCATGCAACTTAATACTGTACATGGAACAGAAGAGACTGACTGGGTGACAAATTTGTTACTGTTAAATAGAATTATTAATCTATTGCTAATGAATGAAATTCATCATGAAATAGATTTTATTTCCTAATTCAATAATAGGGAATATCATTTTCCCAAACCCTTCTTTTTCCACATTGCATAAAGGTGATCTAATGATCTTGACAAAGACAATAGGGACATTACTGGAGACAGCACTTACACAGTCAAAATACTGAGATATTTTGCCTCTCATTTTCTGACAAATATTGCTCAGCTTCTTGCTAGGATGCAAAGGAGAATAATGGTGAAGGGGGTACAACTTCTTCAAACTAAAGACAATTATTTATGCTTGACATGTCACCAAACCTACTGAGTATGACCCAGTTTTTCAGGGATTTTAAATGGAAAATTCCGATGGCTGACGATTTCTTTGAAAGAAAATTGGTAGAACTTTCTGCATCTTAAGGTCAATACCACATTTTCATCACATTTTGTATGGCAAAGATATGCTTTTTTTTAATAACTCTTGTGATTTTTTGCGATTGCATCTGGCAACAGCAGTGAATGATGTCATCATGGCAATTGAGCTTAAAAAAAAGTGTTTTTGTTTTTCTTCTCATAAAGAGAAAATCATTAATATTTCTAACCAAAAAAAGTGCATTTTTATTTATTTTTCATTTAAATTCAGTAAAAGAAAACATTGAAGGATACTAGCAGACCTTTGAGATGTATCATATCCCATGGATAAAAAAAGGGGGGGGGGGGAAAGAGTGAAATAATGGGAAAATATTTATGCTTTTAATGATCTCTCAGGATGATGTCACAGGCCACCTACTATGATCCAATGTCATTCATTCAACCATATCTCATATTAGGGAAATTTTTTGTGATCGATTTTTTTTTTTGCCCATTAACAGTGTGCAATATTTTTCTTTTACATATGAGTGTCACATTTTTTGCCACTGGTATATCCCTTTAAAAGTTAACTAATGACTGCAGGCCTAGACTTTCACAACTGTAGCCACTCGTTAAAACATGCCAGAGCATTGAATAATCTACCTGCTAAAATCAAATTCCTTCTTGGAAGTTTCCTTGAATTATTAGCACAAAAAGCAACGTGTGTCTATACTGGCCAGTGTGCATTTATTTTCTACTGGCAAAGTCTATAGTACACAGCCTTAATTTTTGAGGCATCGAATGTTCATAGCAAATAATGATAACAACTCAACTCTGCTATATTTGAAGGTTGGCTGACAAAAGGTTGATCACCTTCTTAGTTATCATACTAACCATTGTCCCACCTTTGACTTTGCACTGAATCCTCAACGCTGATATCTATCTACAAACTTATACAGTACAATTTACAAATACACTCTCACAGTTTTATCTAGACCAGCACTAAGCAAAATAATTGTCTGATACACGGCATCAGCCAATTGTGAACAAATACTGCTTATTTACTTTGAGATAGATTAATTGCCATATGCCCCTTCATCGTGCAAACTTGTCAAAAGTGTTTCTGTGATGGTACCAGCCAGCTCTTATCCGCCCATCAATTTGAACACAAAGAAATGTTTACTTTTTTCCATCAGGCTTTTCGTTTACTTATGGATTCCTACCGTGCAGGCAGCCCGGTCGAGCTAATTTTTCTGGTCTGTCTTTTCTGAGTGGAGCTCGCAGTATGTCGATACATACTGTAGTTTATCAAGTAAAGTGTTCTTGTTGCAAATTGCATGTATACTACTGTACAGTATTAAAGCTGTCTGTATACAACTGGTGAGATATCATCTGAAATTAGTCTATCAGAAGAGTTGTTCATAACTTTGGTATGTTACAAAATATGTACCCAACAGTAAAATTTTAGAAAATGATGCAAAGACAGTGTTTTAACATTACAGCAAATTTTACAACAGTGCTATATGTTTTCATCACTACTGCCCATAAACCTCGTCACAGAATTACTTTTCAGCATTATAAGGTACGTTACATTATGTCACTTGCGATCTTAATCTCCAAAAGATTAAAGATATCTCTAGAGATGAGAGACTTTGTCCGAACTATTAAACAAAGGCTTCTACGCACAGGTATCCAACCTTAATCTCTGATTCCAAATCAAAAGCACCTTCAACTAAATTGGATGAAACTAACCAGTCACAACTTTTTATTTCCCCATCTTTACACCACCATGGATTAAGTTCATTATATCTTCATGATGTGCAAGCCACTCCACAGTACAACTTTACTTTGGTTGTATTTGTATAAATTTAGACACCTACTTTACTTTGAGGCAATGCAAAATAAACACTCCGTTTTATTCAAGTATACAGGGTTGAGCAAGAACTTTGGGTAAACAAGTGCTCATGCTTGTACTTCAAGTATTGCAAACCCTCTGAATAATTTGCTTTTAAAATGTACAGTACAATGGTTACCGACTGGCCAAGGTACACGACGATCTTCACAGCTCCAGAGAGGGCACAACTAGACACTTGGGGTGGTAGAATATGAATGAGGTAGGCTGATTGGCGGTGACCAGTCACCGTGGGAGATCTGTGTCCAAAGGTTACCAGGTCACTGTAGTCACAGCAGAGCAAGTGCACATACAGTAGTTTGTGAGGAGAGGGGTAAGTGAGGAAGTGAAGTAAATGTAGCATATAGTGTATTCAGAGGCATAACATGCTTTAAGGTGTTCCTGAACTGTAAACCTGTCCCAAAACCTCCCGAATCTAAGCAGATACTTATCAGGCCACTCAGCACCGAGACTTTAGCAACACAGTGAACACAGAATGATCTCTCGATGGATCTCACAAAGAGTATATATATTCAAATAGATGAAGATGAGACAAAAACACAGCAAAGCACAATCAGACACTCTGGATGGTAGAATTAGAGGGAGAGGAGGGGGAGGGATGGATGGAGGGTCATTGTCAGTTATTACCTGGGTCGTTAAGGGTGTAAAATGCTAAAAAAGACTACCAGTTCAGACAGGACATGATAGAACTAGAGTGCTAATGTTGTGAAGTGGCAAGATAAGAGAGGAAAAAGAAAGTAAATAAACATCTTGCGTCCTTACCTGTATCACCCCGACCATGAGGGCCAATGATGTCACTGCCTGTATCCTCGCTTCTTGCTCCTCTGCCTCTGTCAAATCTCTGTCTTTGGAAATCTGTTCAATGACTTTATCTGCCGCATCCCCTGTCATAATACTCACAACAGCAAAACTACCTGTGATTGGATGGAAGACATGTTACCGTAGAAACCATGACCACGAACGAGTAGGACACGACAGCTAGTTTAATACAGTGGTCTGCATGGCAAAACATCATAGTTTGCTCAAAACTCACTTGCAAGAAGAACTCATAAGTAAAACTCAAGTATTTCAATTGTCAGGTGGGTCAGTGATGTCATAATTAGACTTGTTCAAGTCTCCAGTCTTTTTATTGAAACTATGATATCTTCCAAACGGAATAGCTTTTTTTTTCTTTTCCTTTTTTTAGTTTGGAAGGACTCATCATGACAGGTATGTGTAGACCTACCACACAGGTCAATGATGTTGGTAGGGTTTGCTTCTCCTTTAAACTATCCATCAAGGTCTGCAACTACACATAGTGAGGGAGAACAGTTCCCTCTCTGCTGGCTTCATGATTGTCACCATCTCTTATAGAAGGCTCAGTCAACTCACCAACCGTAATTTTAGATCCAAACAAAGTCAATAGTCAATGACATGATTTTTACCTACAGTACAGGGCACAGACTACACTCGCTGTACTATCTGACCATGGTCAATGTAAATTCCATTAGGGCATACATGCACTAAGTACTTCTAATTTCATGTCTTACATAACCATGGTATAACTTAATTACAGTGTATATATTACCTGCAGACACAACAAACCCCTATGTACAACTGGGTCTTAAATCAACAAACCCACACGGTGCCTTTCAATCATAAGGTCCCCGGTTCGAGTCACTCCCAGATTAATGTATGTCGTCCAGTTACAGAGTTGTTGACAATTGACAATTCATAATCATGGACGTTAAATATGAATGTAAGAGACTGACTTCGGTCAGCTTGCGGCTTTGATAAGCCAATGAGGCTTCTTAGCGAGTTCCTGCTTGCGGGAGGATCTAATATACACTATATTATTAGTTTAACATTATTATTAATATTTTCGTAAAGGTATACTTTATTACCATAAATAATGTTGGGCCTGATGTTCTTCTGCATAGGCTAACTGGCCTCTGAAGAAGATCCTGCTGGGAATTGAAACATCACGCCCTCCCAACTAGGCTTTTTGCAGTACTAGATAAGCAATTTGCTGACAGCTTTTGTTCATTTCATAAATATTGCTATCAGTACACGAATATAGTTAAAGGTCTTCACACCCATAATATCAGACAATAAGAAGTAGAATGATTACAGACAGAGAGCCTGATCTTTCAAATATGATAAGTCCTATTTACAGTTGAACAAACATCAATATTGAGTACTTAGTCAGATATATGTTTACATAATACACTGTATATAAACACACATCGACACATAGATTCTATCACAAGCGATCGTATGTTATGATATTAGAATGACATTGTGAAAGAAAAGTATCTCTGAAGTTTAAGAATATAATGTTTTATATAAGACCAAACATTGACACATATGAGTCATATCACAAGTGAGCAACTGTTTTAGTTCCAGAGTAACGATTAAAGTACACACCTGATACCCAGTTGCTACAAAGCAAGAACCAGTACTGATTTCCCAATAACTTACAATAGCAGGTTTTCTGTAGTAATTTATTTATGACATCTTATAAAAAATGATAATTGTTTTGCCCTAATGCTTTTGGTGATAACAATTTTGGAGACCCTGTTAGTGTTGCTACGATAATCGTTTTCAATATCGGTATCGGCCGATATTTGCAATATCGGCAGCATATCGGTATCGGTAAAATTTTGTCTAATTGCCGATAACAGCAAACCGATATTGAACTTTTTTTTCACAGCAGAGCTACTTCTTTATACTTGCAATGATTTGTTAATCTGCCCAAGATAAAAAAACGGGACGAAACTTAAAAAAAAACACGAAGGAACAAAAAAGTACATCTGTAAAAACATTAAGGAAAATTTCAGAAGAAAGTTTCAGAAACAAAAGAAAAATGTTCAGAGAGCATGCTCGCAATTTTAGTCACAATATAACGACTAATGATGTGTCTCCAACCCACTCACAAGGGCAATGTTTTCACTTGACTGTAAAAAAAAGCTCTGAAAATCAGTAGAGAAATTACCAATTGTGTACGAAAAGTAAGTTGGTACACCTTTCAAATTTTACGAAAGATCCAGCAAAACACTTTCGAAAAATTCACGCGAAACTGGCATATCGTGCTAAAGGCAACTAAAGCCATGTAAATAAGGCTCTAGTACACCTATTTATGAATAAAACGTAAGACCACATCTGGTGTTAAGCGGGGGGAAAAGAAAGTATTTTCTACTAGCAAATAGCCTAACCACCACGTCGGTTACGATCTCACGTTACTACAAAAACACAACTGTATTTTGCGAACTTGACGTTTTCTAAAAGAACATGGAAACAATATTAAGCATTTAGTTAATCATGCCAAGTGGCCTAAAACATATTTTATTACAAGGTTTACTTTCATAAAGATGGCCATAGCTATAGGGGCCTTGATATCGTGCTATGCGTGTATGGTATGGACTGTGCCTCGTGTATCATTGGGAATACTCCATGAAACGTTTCTTGGAAACGTGCCAAAAAATGTTAACAAACAGGTGTTAGACAGGGGAAGAGCTCACAGTTGTTTGGCAAGGTACCTGTGAAAATTCCAGCACATGTAGCCTACCGTTAAACCGTACTGCAGTTGTAAACTGATGTACATATAGTGCACGCTATTCATTGTTAGGCAGTCTAGAAACGGGGCTTTGCCGAACGTTGTTTGTTTCATAATATGGGAAGTTTTGTAAGTTAAACTTTTTAAAAATTGTAAAACAGATTAAATCTCTTTTCATTTTATAACATAATATGGCTACTCTAACTTGTCATGAATTTTAAAAGTTTCATCAGTTTCGTGACAATTTAAATTAAAAAAGTTGTCAGTATTTTGCATCCTCAACTGGGAATTTTTTTATCGCCAGACACACAAAAACACCAAAATTTTCCGGGGTCTTCGCCCCTGAACCCCCACAAGGGGTTCCACCCCTTGACCCCACTAGGGGTCTAGGGCGGGTCCCTGGACCCCACGCCTTTATGCTCGCACGCTACGCGTGCTCGGAAAACAAAACACCATATTTTGTTGTTTACTTGAAGATTTATTTGTGAATGTATGCATGACTAAAAGTACGATTTTGCCTTTATTTTGTCTGTTAAAAAATAATCGGTATCGTATCGGTATCGGACCGATATTAGGATGATAATACCGGATATCGGCCAAAACCGATATTGGTGATATCGGCGCAACACTAGACCCTGTACTTGAAAATTTGATGGCTGCACAAACATTCACCAATACAGTAAACACACTGTAATGTCTCACCTTAAGTTAGTATTTATAATACAACTTATCATTTCCTCTAGATTTTGAAGCAACTGTCCATTCTAATGTAAAATTTGTGAAAATCTGTTGGAATTTAGCCAAACTAATTTATAAAGAAATCAAATTTGGCCAATAATACAAAAAGGATTTTCAGGTTGGCTTTTGGGAAACCACAGCAGGCACACAATGGGTTTAACCACTTCTTCATAGAAATTGAATCTTTGTATCGCAGTACTGCTAGCAATCAATGCACAGAATTACAGTGATGCAGCAGCTGTTGAATTGTTTACTTATATATTATGACACAATTGAAATTCTGACATGATCTGACCACCACCAACAATGATAAATAGTTAAATAGGAAAACACACACTGTCCCACATGTATGGCAAAAAAAATACCTGGCACTGTCATAGTACTAGTAAAATTACTTCCCCTTGTTTCAGTACTGTTACTTTTAAGGTTTTGCACTGGTCATGAAGAAATATGACAGATGTTAGGTTAATTGTACTACGATACACGTTCAATTTTTTTGCTACTTTCTCTGCACTGAAAACCTCTATCACTACCAGGCAGGTTGTTTTACCAGTTGGTAGTATGAAGAAGATTACAGGAAAGGTTTATTTTAGGTGACAATGTGTGATAAATTCCTGAATTTCGTATAAAGGTCTTAACGATACAATGTTGTTCGCACTAGTCTAAAATGCCACTTGAGGTAAATAAATTATTTATAATAACATTTACCCTGATGTTGTGAACATGATCATGAAAGTAGAGTTACATGATTTGTAACAGTCTTAAAGAAGATTGGATCAATTCTTTTTCTTGGAAAACCAGCATTTTTTCCATAACTTTTACCAATGAAGTTTAAAGATAATTAAGGTGGACACAATTTTACAGTTCTACTGTCATATTTTTTTTATTATTTTTTATTATTCTCATCTTTAATGAGGGTAGTCCTGCTCAGTGCAGAAGCACAACTTTCCAGAGGAGCCCTCAAAATATATAGCTTAGGTCCACAGCTGCAAATAATTGTTATAAACATGCATCCAATCAACAAGCTTTAACATTAGCACAGGTGTAGTAGTGTAGTGTGCAGTTGAAGATACTGTATGTTAGCAACTCAAAGACTAGCCTACCAACAAGTAGTCATTACAAATAAATGAGCCTATGCTCCATTATTTTTGAGAAGAGCTCTTGTAAAACTGCATCAATCTTATAAATGTACAGTGATAAATTGAAATAGCAAAAGTAGGTTGTAGTTCAGACGAAAAACTGTACACCTTCTGACAGTTCAGTAAAGCACTTTGCGGTACAAACCATTTAACAGAAAAGTCAAAAATTTCTACACAGCTAGATATTTAATGCCTTTCTTGTTGAGTGATACTTACCTATGGAAATGTGTTTACTGGTTCCAAACAGAGCATACACAATGACAGGGAAAAACACAGTGTAGAGACCGTATACAGGAGGGACTGTGGCTAATATTGCATGTGCCATACCTGCGAGAGAGACAAATGTCTGATGATAATCTTGATGGTGAAGATCAATTTTGAAATTACGGTTACATAGAGTTCTATCATATGAATGGTAGACTCGTAAAGAAGAGGTGAGAGGCGTCGTCGACCCGGAAGTGGGGGGGGGGGGGGAT
>JAIPMN010001757.1:6225-18122 GCA_020650975.1 Apostichopus californicus | reverse complement strand
CTACACGCAAGTTCTTATGTTATCAGCCTGTGAATAACATTTATCCAAAAACATAGACAAATCCTAACGATTATCAAACTACAAGGTTTAACAAGTTAATCTTCTGCCAGCTTTAAGTGCTTTTCAGACTGTAAGATTTGACTCTGGCATCGATAATTTCAAAAGGACATGTTAAAGTGGAGTTGATCTGGAAAACCTACACAAGTAAGAATGATAAGTCCTATTACTACCGACTCTTTAATACTTAACAAACTCGACAAAAAACACCGTAAATGAATTCACAACCCCGCCACCCCCCTCCCTCCCCCACTAAAAAAAAACATCGTAGCGATTTGAGGGCGTTCAACAAAATATGTATAAATAATCATGTTGTGGAAAACAAACATACATACGGAATCATGTGACTTGATCGATGCACCGATGACAGGTGAATGGTTTGTTACAAGTAGATCGGTACCAATTCATCGGACTGAGGTCGGCAGCTCGCTATATCCACAGACGCTCACATTATATGCCACACAATATAATGTATATGACGACCACTTTCAACACTTCCTGTGATTTATATACAGTTTGTTTTTAGATTTTAACGTTATTTTTTTCAAGGGTACTAAATATAGAAGTAGACCAATTCTCATAATAGACTTTTTGTCAGCAATAACATTTATCTTACATGTTACGGTATTAGAAAGCTGTGTTTGTGAAACATTTAGATACGTTTAGGTCTAGTCAAGGAGAAAATGTAACTCTACAATTGCGGAACGGTTTAGCGAAACAAAAAAAAAGCATTGAGGGAAAATGCTGATGCTAAATGATTTCTATGGTTGGCCAAACTCTAAATGGTTTCTGATTTTCGTCTGAAATTTTAATCATGACATTTCCACGGAACTTCTGATGATAGTTAACCAGTAAAAACTAATTAATGGCCTTAAAAGGGCTTAATAATGTAAAAGTAACTTTATCGCCAAGATTAGTTTGAACTATTTCGTTGTAAGACTTACAATAGTGAAGTATATTTAAATTATATTTTTACCTATAGCTAGCCACTGAAAATTTTACCTTTCATTGTTGACGACGAATTCATTTCGCTGGTTGTGTAGCCAGTGCATGTGACCGAAAGTAGACACGAAAATGAGTAAATGAAATTACATGAAAACCAACAATAATAAATGTAATAAAGTATTCGTACTGCAACATGAACTAAATAAGGCCACATTGTGTATGCAATGTACATGCGTTCTAGTGTGTAAATACATATACTTGTATTGAGAGGGATCTCATTTCTTATTCTGTCACGAATGTAGTTTTAATTCATTACGGTGCTACCAAGATAAACTTACTATAAGGCAAACCGTTCTATGCACGGGAGTAAAAAACTTTGGCTTTTTTTTATTTTTTTTTTATGTTTATGATCATTCCATCAAGAGTCCAAACAATGTACAATTCATAATAACATATACATTATGATCATTAGTCAATATTATCAACAACAACAACAAGTAAATCATTAAACTTCAAATAAAGATTTCCAGTTATGCCATCTGATATCAAAAGCATGTTGCTTACAATTAGTTTTATACATAAACGTTTCTTTTAGATAAAAATTCTTTAAATCAATTTTACCATATAGCTAAAGGAAGGTTTCGTTGGCCTTTTATAATACTTACGGTAATACATAATAACATATGAGAACAACCTATGTCTCTCATGCTTCATCTTTGTTAGGATAGAAAGTTAATTCCTATCTTTTAGCCGATTGGCTCCGTCAATGTGCCATATATTACACTAGTAGTAGGTGATATTAACCTAGATAAATGGCTGCTGAGTTCCTTGTTGGCCAATAGCAAATAGTCGCTATTAACCCTTCGTCAAGAATGACGCTATTATTGGAGAGTGACGTACTGGTAAGGACATACAGATCGCCTACGGTGTAACAATGGCAACTTATTCAGCCATCCATAACCTAGAACAGGCCAATAATATAATAATACTTGTTAAAAAATCTCGAATCTGAATGGATCGTTTTCGTCAGCTGACCGTGCATTAACCTATGGATAATGCTCGGTAAACTCACCGGCGGATGAATATAAGTTGCAAAAAATTGGGGGAAAAAAGCATCTCGGTGAGCTCAATCCCGATCCTGGCTAGTAATTCAATCAGATCAAGTATGACAACATGCCACCCCACCCCCTCCAACCACGGTGTAAACCTTGACCAAATGATGACCAGAATTTCCGTGAAAGCTAGCTGTCAACCTGAAGTACACTAAATGTAGTGTGCGAACAACAACGATAACCACATTTAGCAATGCTGGCATTAATGTTATTAACATTATTTTGTTAAGCAGCCATCGGAACAAAAATAGGTGTATGGTAGGTAATAGTATCAAAAGTTATTTGAGGCTTCGAAAAACAAAAAGGCAATGTTTAGATGTCCTGAGAGCAGCGATACAAGGAATCGAACCAACGAAAGACAGTTACCCAAAACAGTTGACTAACTAGGGCCGTAGCCGTGGGGGTGGGGGTGGCATTTGAGAAGCATCGAGAACCTTAATTATCGTCCAAATGTTACATAGTGATGATTTGACGTGCGTATATACTAGGGCCATTTTTTTGTAAACATTAGTTGGTTTGCCATCATGACACTACCAGAACCGTACATACTATGTTAATTTTGCCAAACATGCCTCCCAGATTGCTGGAAATGGCAATACCCAGACCTTGTTAGTTGCAGATAAAAATTATTTATTTTGAGATCTGATGGTTTCGATATTTACATTTCCAAAATGAAAATTTACAAAAATTGTTTTCGGCAAAATCACTTTAGCGGGTGGGGGAGGGGGAGGGAGGCAAATAGGACTTTACTTTATTAGCTCTGCTTTATTCATTGATTGACACGCAGGTAATTGAAGAAATAAAAGCACGCAAGGGCATTCTGATGATAGTCGTAGCCTTGCTGAAGGGAAGCCATATTGGGTGTTTAGATGTAAATGAGTTAGATTTGTGGTGTCATTATTTGTTTACATTCCAAAAGGGACCTACTTATGGGGGGTAGCTGAGCGGGTGGGCCGTGTAAGTGACTGAAGGTCGCGGCCCCAGGTTAGTATGTTAAGAAAAGGCCCTGGCATATGTGTACATATTCGCAGTGCATAAATATTCACAGTGAAAACATTGGGAAATTGATATTGGGGCTAACAATGGAACTGGTAGACGTTATAAATATATTTACGAGCCGTAGTTTCACATTAGACTGCTTCACTGATCACGCAGGTTAGGCTTAGAATCTCTCTACATTTATTGTTATTCTAACAAAACTCGTGAAAACCAAACATTTACACGGTCATAACATTCCCGATCGTGCATAATAATAATAATAATACGTAATACTTATATAGCGCTTCCCAAAAATCTTGAAGCGCTGTACAATAAAAAATATACGTGAAGAGCAGTTAAAATAAACATTATGATCTGTTTGAACGCCATTCCTACAATACTTGCCTAGAATCTTGAGGTTTCACACTACAGACTAATGAAGTCAGATGAAATTATATGAATATTACGCTAAAATTAAGAGAAAGTGCACATATATACCGTCCAGGCTTTCACATTTATAGTCCGGCAGCCAAAGGTCAAATTTGACCCTAACCCCAAAATCTCTGATATAGTTTTTTTCTCTGCTGAATATTTCTCTTTGGGGTGTATATAATGAGATCTAGGGTGGTGTGGACCTGTAAATATTCAAAATGGCGTCCAAGATGGCCGCCATAAAGTGCGAAAAATACAAAATAACATTATTTCAAAGTTTTTTTTGCCACAGATCAATAATTTTTTGGTCTAGTCATATGTTTTTGGGTCTAACAATTTTGATGAAAATGGTTTTAGAGCAAATAGATGTACCGTTGCTATGGCAACTATCAATATGGCTACCATTTAGTCAGTAAAAGCCAGCACCAATGGCAAAACAGCCTTATTTTTTCCAGAAAATGTTGGAAAAACATTTATTGTTTCTTAGGAATATGCTAATGATCCTAAGGTATAATGGAATAAGGTTTGACGAGTAACAATTTCTTGTTGCCATGGTAACCATTTAAAAAGACAATACTGATGTTTAAATGTTTAAGATAAGATTACACAAGCCGTTTATATTTGATCGCAGTAAAACATTTTCTAACTCTTAATTCAGAGTTGTTGAAAAATACCCCTCCTTCAGCTGTGTATAGATCATCCCCCTTTATTTTGTACCATCCTAGCTTCATCACTTACCTCCAGAAAAAATGATATAACCCAAAATGTAATACATTCTCCACTCATACAGTTTCATTGAAACAGTAGTGACTTATTCAGCTCTCTGGGCATTAACAAGTTTTCTATTCTGCAGACATTGATTGAAGCGCAATTCTATCTCTACTCCAGGTAGGCAGTTCTAAAAATATTGTTACCATTTTAACTTACATTCATCAAATTACAAAGATTGTTTAGTGTTTGATTATAATCTGTTTCAAGGAAGCGGACATCTCAGTATTTGATAGTGTTTAGGGAGTGTGATTTTTAAAAAAAAATTGCAAACCGATGGTTAGGCAGATTTCCCATTGACTTAGTGTGGTGTTAAGTTACCATGTGGTCGAAGATAACAGCAATAACGAAAGTATGGATATCTTATAACTGCGTCACAATTTCAGCTAATAAACAGATGGCTTGGCTAGATTACCTATTGACTTAGTGTGGTGTTAGGCAACCATGTGGTCGAAGATAACAGCAATAACGAAAGCATTCCATGGATATCTTATAACTGCGTCACAATTTCTGCTAATAAACAGATGGCTAGGCTAGATTACCCATTGACTTAGTGTGGTGTTAGGCAACCATGTGGTCGAGCGTAACAGCAATAATGAAAGTATTCCATGGATATCTTATAACTGCGTCACAATTTCAGCGAATAAACATATGGTTAGGCTTAGCTAGATTTCTCATTGACTTAGTGTGGTGTTAGGCTTCCATGTGGAAGAAATTATTATTTATTCATTCGTTTATTTCATAGAAGGAAAGGCTGACAAGGAATTTTACGAAAACTGTTGATCTCTTTTCAAGCGTAATCACCCTGGCACACTAATTGGCCCCACGAAACTGTAATTTCAACAGAAGTGCAAGTGTAACATTAATACTGCTGTTCTTTGTTTTAATGTAGAGCTAAACCATGGAGCAGGGCTGCGTCTTTAAGTTCAAGTATGGCACTGGGTGTAACGAGAATGCAACGCTCTCAGAGACTATTGGTCTGGCACGAATAGAAACGATTATCAATGCAAGCAAAGTTTATGGGGACACTTTGCATGTAGATCTTGAAACACAGCTTGCTGAAAACGAGTACTTGAAGATTTATTACCACAGAAACTGCGTGTCTCGGTATACATCAAAAACCAATCTTGCCAAGTGTAAGAACAATGTGAGTGCCCCGCCAGCCAATAGACTACAACGCTTATTGTCAGTGTTTGACTTCAAGCTCCATTGCCTGTACTGTGGCCAAGCCTGTGAAATAAACAAGAATCCAAAGAATCCTCAAAAATGGAGACCAGCCTACCTGTGTCGTTCAACTCATAGTGTACACTGTGATAAGCCCTACAAAGAATATCTCCTTGAAAAATGTCACTCTCGTAACGACCACTGGGCAAATGAAGTCCAAAGTCGCATTGAAGGTGCTGTCAGTGACTTGCATGCAGTTGATGCTCGCTACCACAAGGACTGCATGAGCTTATTTGTGAGCAACCGGTGCCATTTAGAGGATCAAAAAGGCACAACCGAACAGCCAGAGACAGACAAAGCCCTGCATTTTGTGATAGAAACCCTACAGGCCGACATAAGTCGAATTTGGAACTCAGTTGAACTCTTCAAGGAATACCAGGATAGTCACGGGCGGCACTCACACGCGTCCGTCTCATAAAGGAGTTGCGAAAGTACTTTGGTAATGAACTTGTTGTCCTTTCAACTCCTGGTTATGCCAGCTTAATTGCATTCCACAAGAATGCTGCCCTGATGCTGAAGATGGTTAAGGACGATGAAGAGAATGATGACATTGAGAGTAACGTTAGCGTTTTGGCCAAGCATGTAGTGAAGGAGTGCAAGTCTTTATCCTATGACAAGTCAAAGTACCAAATGTACATCAATAAGGATGTTGCTGCTGAGTACGCGTCTAGTACAGTGATGAGGTTACTGGCTGCTCTGTCCTCAAAGTTGGATACAACCTTACCAGCGCTGTTGATTGCCAATATTATCACAGACGTGATAACAAACAATCCAACTCCTCTACAAGTGGCACTTGGAGTACTTCTGGGGGACTCAAAGAAAGTTGTTGGTCATATGTACGACTATCGCATCACATGCAGCTATGATGAGTTACTGCGTTTTAAGACCTCAGCTGCTGTTGCTGCATCTGCTGATACTGTCAGACAGGGAATATCTGATTCTGAGGAGGGTCTTATCCAAGTTGTGGCTGACAACTTTGACACTGATATAAGTTCTCCAAATGGAAAGCTCTCCACGCACTCGTTGGCAATGATCATCATGCAAACGACCCATGAAGATGACACCCCAACAAGTGAAACCATTCCACGCCTAAAGAAGTGTGAAATAGCTAAGCCAATTGCAGATGGACAGGAAAGTGAATGTGAAAATTTCACATGTCAAAAAAAACCACCAATGGCAGAGCTCCAAACATCCTCACTCTCATCAGATATTCTACATCATCAGGATGTGTCACGGAAGAGACCTGCTGAAAATGACTTTGCCTTTATTCAGGATGTTATCACCATTGACAAGTGTCCGGAATTCAATGGCTACAACACAAAGATGTGTCGAGAGCAAGGTCATATGTTGGTACCCAAGACAAAAATTGTTTACCTACCGCTCATTGATAAGCCTCCTGCTGATGCAGCAACAATGATGACAGCAATGGTCAAGGCAAAGCAGATATCAGAGACTGCTGGACAGAGATACACAATCCTCACGCTTGACCAACAACTATACCGCATCGCATTGAATGTTCTCTGGGAGAATCAAGCAAGGTTTCGTAACTTCTATCTGAGACTAGGTGGTATGCACTTATTGATGAGTTACTGTGGCTGCATTGGTACGCTGATGGCTGACACCGGGATAGCAGAAATACTAAGTGCTGCTTTCGGAGGTGTACTGAAAATGCTCATTGGCAAGAAGTTCCCACAAAATATAAGAGCCTTGAGGATGCTGGTAGAGGAACTTTTGCGACCTCTCTTTGGGAAGCATAACTTTCAAAAGATGGATGACCTGCTAAAGGAATTGGATGCTCTTTCTGCGAGAAGCAAAACATCACAGCTTTGGGTAGATTGCCTGATTAAACCTGTCTTCACCATCTTCAAATACATTCGTGCTGAGCGAGAAGGCAGACTGGGCACTCCATCTCGATACTGTCAACGAAATGATACCTCTCTTCTTTGCCGCAGGACATACCCATTATGCCCGATATGCCCTGTACTACCTACGTACCATGGAACGACTTCCCAGTGACGTCTGCAAACACTTCAAGGACGGGGAGCACACAATGCACCACGTCTCAGGTTTGTTCAATGGCATATGGTCTGATATGGCCATTGAAACTACCTTCATGCGATATGGACATGGGCTCAGAGGTATAGTGGGCATCACCTTGAAACCCGAAACCCTGAAAACCTGAGCATACAGTCTGCATACATGCAATGTAGTTATAAATGACTTGGACCAAATGAGGAACAGGGACGGTCCCCCTGCACTTACCCATCACAAGGAAGAGATGCCAGCCAGAATAAAAGACGATGCCCAGGACAGGAATACACTACATGATAAATTAGAACTCAGCATTGATCCACTTGATCCAGAGCAGCACCAAGATGGACTAGTCAATGTGGTGACTGGAAAGGTTGTAGTCCATCCATCAGTCAATGTTAACAATGCTGTTACTCTGGGTGAAAACCAAATGAAGGCATTCGAGAAAAGCTGGCCTGGTGGCTTTCATGATACCATAACCAAGACAGTGAATACGATGGCAGCCACCCGGAAACACCTCAAAGTAGGTGAGCTCAAAGATGATGACACGGAGACTATCTATGCTAGAGCCATGGGACTTCAGTCTGGCCCCCGTAGCCTAGATGCCAACAGCATCATTGCTCATGAACTTTCACCGTATCCTACTTCAATGTTTGATGCAGACGGCCAGATGCGTGAAGCCAAAACTAAGGCCAGCCTCAAGAATGCCATGAAAGTGGAGGTGTCAAGTAGAAATGCTGAGACGGGAGTAGAGGCATCATTCCTGGATGGTTGTGCTATACTATGGGTTGTACCATGGCCGACATCAGGCACAGTGCAAGACTATCTCGACCGATTCCGCAGCTACATACAGGGACGCATGAAGAAGACTGACGTATATCTTGTGTTTGACAGGTGAGTCACTTCAAAACCATATACATTATCGACACAGTGATGTTCATTAAGAACAGATACAAACATCCCTAATCACACAAACTGACATGCATGTACAATTTTTCGTATTAATTCATTACATCCATCTGGCAAAAAAATGTGATCATTTCACCTAAGTCCGCACTCTGCCGTAAATGAGACAAATTAAAGGGGAGTGTAACTTCAGGCTGCAAATAATTCTTTTCAAACATATCAGCAATTCTGTACTTTCAGATACAAAACAGGCATCACAAAGGACAGCACAAGGCAAGGACGGGACAAAGGAGCAAGCAGGGAGTATACTCTGCGATGCACCACGCGTCTGCCACCACAGAAGGTTATGCTGACTGTCACCAGAAACAAGATGCAACTCATCAACCTAATATGCGAGGACATGGCATCCCACAAAGATGACTTCACACAGCACAAGCTTGTTTTAACTGGAAGTGACCCAGTGCCAGTGGAGATAAATAGTGGTGTTCTTATCAAGCGTCAGGACATGAAAACAACGCAGGAGGAGGCTGATACCATAATTGTTCAACAAGTGGCAGAGGCGAAGGCTAAGAAAGTGCTTGTGGTGGCAGACGACACCGATATCTTTGTTCTTTTGCTTCACTTATGTTGCCAAGGTGATATACCAGCTTCAACCATTGTGTTGATGGTATCGCCAATTCAAGGTCGTGCGGTGATTGATATCAATGCTACCGTTGACCAGCATCATGAACTCATCCCAGACCTGTTAGCAGCACATGGACTCACTGGTTGCGATACGGTGGCAACATACTTCGGAATCGGGAAGGCTGCAGCACTCAGAGTCCTGAGAGCTGGCACTGAACCCCTAAGCTACATAGGTGACACAAGTTGCGTTCTTTTGGAGGTCATCACACAGGCAACACCTTTCATTCTGGCCTGTTATGGCCAGACTAAATGTACGTCAATGACAGAGGCACGCCAGAAAATGTGGGCAAGCAAAGTGGGCCGGAGTGTTGCTAGTGCCACAAAGCTGGCAACCTTGCCTCCAACAAATGAGGCATTTAAGGAGAATGTTGCCCGGGCTCATCTTCAAGTGGCAGTCTGGAGAAATACACTTCAACCAGATCCACCGAGAATGGATCCAACTGCATTCGGATGGTCACATGAAGCTGGCTCCAAAACACTTTTCCCAAAAACTCTTCCCAGTGATACCCCCCTAGCACCAGATGATCTACTGAAACTCATTAGATGTTCATGCAGTAGTGAGATGCCCTGCAAAACACAAATATGTGGTTGTAACAGTGCAAACCTTGCATGTTCAGTATTCTGTGCATGCCAGGGTGGGCAGGTATGTTTCAATGAAAGAACAAAGCAGGCTCAACAGGCAGACGACGATGACGATGACGAAATTGATTAGATGTCTTTCAACTGTAGACCCATGGGCTTCAAAGAATACACAAAGAGTACCCATCAGCAAATACCAAAAGACACATAAAGTGTCAGAACTGTAATATAATGAGACTACTCTAAACTGAAATGCCTGCAAGTTGATACTTACAATCTACCCTGAACAGTGCTGTGAAAATGTGGATACATCTTGACTCATCTGGCAGCTTTATATAGACTGTTTTCCAAATATGAACATTTGTGTGTCTTTCGTTGTTGTTAATCGTGTGATATGTTATGGTAGTTTGTTTAGTTCGGCCATCAAAGCGGTCGTTGTGGAAGCTATTAAAAAGTAGTTACTATGGCAACATAAAATCTTCATTCATAGTTTTTATTGAGTTTAATGTGGTCAATTTTATAAACCTAGGAAATACAAAGAATGTTACCCATACTTCAATGGATGTTTTTGTGTCAATTTTACCGCCTTTTACCGGCTTATTGGAAGGCATGTAGATAGTTACCATAGCAACGGTACTCTAAGTACTTCTCAGACCCTTTTTATTAATTTTATTTAACCCAAGAACATATATTTTGGCCAAAATATATTTGCTTTATGGCAAACAGATTGGAATAATATGATTTTTTTATTCTAGACCTTCGCGGCGGCCATCTTGGACGCCATTTTGAATATTTAAAAATGCTCAAAGGTGACCGGTCCACACCACCCCAGATCTCATTTTATACATCCCAAAGAGTAATAATCAGCAGAGAAAAAACTATATCAGAGATTTTAGGGTTACCCCCCTTGGCTGCCGGACTACTACACACTTATTGTCGTGTTGTGATGAACTCATAGCATTGTTTCAGCCAGCAGTAATGGAGTTTAACATATCTTCGATACTCAATATCAAAGTTAGTGCGAATGAGGGTGTTTTACACTTTGGAGGTACATGAAAGTACCTTTTGAATTAGTGATTGTACACCTCGTGTTGTTCTATTCTTCGCTCCAAGCATGGTTTCTGCCAGCAACAAGGAATTTTTACATTCCTTTGGATACTCCATATCAAAGGCAATGTATGTGCAAATTATACAACAATTCTACGTTTCTTGCGTGGGCGAATGAGTAAATTAAAGCACCACAAATACTCACACCTAAGCAAGGTCGTTCAAACACACAATCTGTGAACGAATAATATTTGTGACACTCATTTGTTAAGTAAATTTACTCTCATTGAGTATTTTTTGTTTTCTGTGTTTACATACACCCAACATGCGTTCTCTATGATCAATTCTATGATATCAGTATAGTATCGTTATGAGCCATTGATTCCGTACAGTTTGCGTTCACCTATATCAGCGCAGGTTGTCTGCCTAATTCTAGCATTGTAGGTAATCTTCAAGGTGACAAACGGAATCATGGTGCCCTACAAAGTAATGCAATCACTGTTCTTTGTTATAATATCAGTTTTAGCCTGTGTTATTCTTACATTTTCCAATAAAATGAGAGGTTATAATTCGAGAGCGTTTGCAAGCTTTGCCGTTCGGCATTCTGAAACTGATTTATCGTTTGGAAATCGATCAATAGATGTTTCAAATCGGACCCAACATAAGAATCGGACACATCTGTGGACGTGGTTCAGCTTGCGAGCATTTTGGCTTAACCAAAATATGGTACCAGAAAGATACGACTGTCAGAATGGAATTGTTAATTTTCAGAGAGCAGATATCAATTCCTTTCAATTTAGGAGATCAAAAGTAGTTATATTCGCCGGTGGATTAAAAGATAAAAGCTTGTGGAAGAGATTGCTAGCGAAGCGAACACCACGACAAATATGGGTATTTACTACCGACGAAAGCCCATTAACAACAATGGACTACATTCCGCCCAAACAGTACAACATTGGAAGCAATATATTTAACGTTACATACACTTACCATTCCAAATCGGACATTTCAGTACCTTATGGCCGTTACCAACCCTACGCTACCTTTAACGAAGACGCAATCGACGTGGATTATCATAAGTTGCACTACAAGTTTGCCATGTGGATGTCCAGTCACTGTTATACTATTTCTTGG
>JAIPMN010001756.1:0-24205 GCA_020650975.1 Apostichopus californicus | reverse complement strand
AGAACACTCAACTCAAAATGATTTGGCAACAGCTATGTGAAAATTCCTGACAAACTGGCAGATGAGTTTATTCTCCAATAAAACCAACATCAGTCACCCTTACCCCAGTGTAATTGTAACCCAAATGTACACACAATGCACCGTGCTATATACAGAATGCCTTTTTGGCTACACTTTCAACAATGTATGTTACAGATAACTAATATCAATGCAGGTTCCATTCCGTACCACTATTTCTTCAGAGAGAACACTCAACTCAAAATGATTTGGCAACAGCTATGTGAAAATTCCTGACAAACTGGCAGATGAGTTTATTCTCCAATAAAACCAACATCAGTCACCCTTACCCCAGTCCAACAACACAAGGCATTGTGTGATACGTCCAGCTCAGTCACAACCTGAAGTTCATCAGCAATTTCCTGACAATCACCAGCTGCAATTAAGTGCTTGTGAGAAAGGACAATTTGCTTCATGTCACAGTGTGCTGAAAAGAAAGCACAAACTTCAGTCTGAAGTCCAAACATGGAATGATATGTAAGCTAAACTACATAGAAAGTTTGAAAAGAATCATTCAATGTTGTCATTCCTATGTACATACAATTGACAGTGGCTGATGATTATCATAAAATCACCACCACAAGATTGAATTGAGCTGTTTGTGAGGAAACATTGCTTCGACCCAAATCCACCAAATGTCTCCGTAACAAATGAATTTGACTGCTTTTAAACAGTTTACAATGACCGATGACATTGGCCCATGGAATTTGATTGCTAACAGTTAAAGGTGTGATAAACTTGGTACTATGACCGAATAAACCATCCCCATGGTTACACAGAACACATAAAGCCTTAACCAACTGTAATAATCTAAATGAAATGATCTAAATATCTTCAATGATTGAATTGTATCATTTATTATTTCATTGCAATCTCTTTCATACTGCCTAAAATTTGGGAAAGGGTAAAGTAATTAATAGCTAGAATGGGTTCCAACCAGTGACCTCTTGGATACAAACCTAGCTCTCTACCAACTGAGCTATCCATCCCTTGGCTATTTCATTGCTAGGGGTGTCAGTCAGAAGCCATACTGTGTAAACTGGGACAACATCCCAGTTTCATTCGATACAACCCAGAAAGGGGCAGGGAAAGGATTTCAAGAGAAAACCAACTTTATAAGTATAATTTTATGAGCAAAAATGAATAATACAAAATATCAGTGAAAATGGAAAGATAACCCAGTACAGACAATTTCTATCTCTTTCTTTTCCTCTTGCTCCCTCTTTAGATGACGATGGTATGAATAAGATAGAAGTAAGATTAGCTACAGATGCCATCTCGCCTTCTGTGTGGTACTTGGCAATGAATGCTTCAGCAAAGGTTGTATAACTTGGTGTTTTGGGCTGTAAGAATCACAAACAAAACATCTCTCTATTATACTCCATCTCTAAAGAACGACTTTTACAAAGAACACAGCGATCCTGAATATAATTTATTAGCAGGATACAGGTATATGTAATATAAGAATATGTAAAATGCTGTATTTTGATACTAAAATTTCATAAAATTTGAGGTAACAAATAAATGCTAGGTTAGGGTTACCATGTTTATGTGTTAACAAAATGGCACATTGTACTGGAGGGGGTCTCAGAGAATGGTTTTGATATAATTAACATTTAAATGAACCTAACCCCACTTCTGATCTGGTATATGCAAGTATCAGGGGCTGACACAACACTATTCTTCCACAATTAACAGATGTACACTGCCTGTTACATGCAAGGATCAGGGGCTGACACAACACTGTTCTTCCACAATTAACATATGTACACTGCCTGTTACATGCAAGGATCAGGGGCTGACACAACACTATTCTTCCACAATTAACAGATGTACACTGCCTGTTACATGCAAGGATCAGGGGCTGAAACAACATTATTCTGCCACAATTAACAGATGTACACTGCCTGTTACATGCAAGGATCAGGGACTGAAACAACATTATTCTGCCACAATTAACAGATGTACACTGCCTGTTACATGCAAGGATCAGGGACTGAAACAACACTATTCTTCCACAATTAACAGATGTACACTGCCTGTTACATGCAAGGATCAGGGGCTGAAACAACATTATTCTGCCACAATTAACAGATGTACACTGCCTGTTACATGCAAGGATCAGGGACTGAAACAACACTATTCTTCCACAATTAACAGATGTACACTGCCTGTTACATGCAAGGATCAGGGGTTGAAACAACATTATTCTGCCACAATTAACAGATGTACACTGCCTGTTACATGCAAGGATCAGGGACTGAAACAACACTATTCTTCCACAATTAACAGATGTACACTGCCTGTTACATGCAAGGATCAGGGACTGAAACAACACTATTCTTCCACAATTAACAGATGTACACTGCCTGTTACATGCTACGATCAGGGGCTGACACAACACTATTCTTCCACAATTAACAGATGTACACTGCCTGTTACATGCAAGGATCAGGTGCTGAAACAACACTATTCTTCCACAGATGTACACTGCCTATTACATGCAAGGATGAGGTGCTGAAACAACACATATATTATGTTATTTTTGCTAAAGTTGGACTAATATGTGTTAGGTGTCTCTGGCCACATAAGTTACTTTTCAACATCAGTAATCATTCATTTTTCAATAATGTTTATGCTAACCTCGGGAATCTATCTCTTCTGTAGTTTACTTTATATCCTGCCCAAGGAGTAAGTATTACTTTATGGATGATTCAATTTCTTGCACAGTATTTATGATTTTAAATGTTTCATTAGCATATATACAATTATATACAATTATAAGTCAATTAACTGTCACATTAATTGAGGAGTTAAGCATTAGGCTACCGTATTTATGTTACCATTATACAAAGCCTTCCCAGCCTAAGCATATATACATCATCTTCCTCAGAGAGAAATAGAGAAGTGATGATGGTTTGCTAATGACTGCCTATACATACGATAAGGTCTGGGATGTTACTGTCTATTCTGAATGGAGAATTAGAATGAGTAATATTTACTAAGTGGGTTAAAAGGAGCTTTCTGGTAAAATTTAAGAATTCTGATAAAATGCATGGTGACATATTTGAATTTACAATATTAAGTTTGTTCCTAAATCATAAATGACATGTAGGAGTGACAAATCTGAATGCTGGGATTGAAGATGAATATGAGCAGATATGTGAAAATAAATTGCATACGTTGGCGTTCATAGCGTGTGCAACTTCTTGTTGGTTTGATTCTTCCAGAGTTATTTCATCTCCGTCTCGGATATTGTACCACTGTAGACTGTTGGTACGGGAGTCAAGCACTTCAATCTCAGAGTCGCCCTTGACACTCCAGTACAGTAACCGGGTCTCGCGGCGCCGCACTCCAAAATGAGACGCCAAGGTTTTCTTTAATTGCAGACAAGTTTGCTCTGTGGAAATAGTCATCTTGTCTGTTCTCTCTTTATATTTGATGGTGATGGTGGCACTCGTTACCACGGTCATATCCACCTGTGCCAGTCTGTGGACATTCTTGTGAACTGATGAGAGTTCTTCATATCTGCGAGAGAGAGAGCATAACTCTGAGCAATATGAAGAGAAATGAAGGAGAAATGAAGTTTCAGACTTTGATGCCTGTTGACCTCATGTGACCTCATGTGACCAATTTCAAAAGGATTCTTGCACTCACCAATTAGCTGCATCTACATGCTAAGTATGAAGTTCAAGAAAGATGTACTTCTTGTGTTAACCTTTTTACAAAATTTTCAGTCTTTCAATTAAGTGTTGACTGCAAATGACCAACAAGACAGACCCACATACCAAGTATGAAGTTAATCCAACCATTAATTTTTTGAATAACCGTTTTTACAACACGTTTAGTAGTTCTGATGTCTGAACAAATTCATATTGTGGTAAGCCATACATGGTAATATTCATGAGCTTGTGCACACCAAAATGAAGAGGATTATTCTATTCTATGGACTAATGCGGCAATATATAAAGGAAGGTTACAGGAATCAGTTATCAAGTTGACAAAGTCTATTTAGTGACATAGTATCATAAAATTTTGCACCTAAAATGGTCCCAGGAATGTTTGGCACCAACAAAGTGACTCAAAAATATATTTGCCTCCAAAAAATGCACCCAGAATTCTGATCCGATTTATGGTTGTGGAGTTCTTGCAATTTGAATGTTTTGGGCCCTCCCACAAAATTTGATCCAATAAAATCCTAAGTGTAAATGGTCCAAAAAATATTTGGCTCAAACAAACTGACCAAAAAATATATTTGCCCCTCCAAACTTGAACCCCACCAAATGTGGGCTCAAATGGTCCAAAAAGTTCTGAGCCCACAGAATGTGTCCCAAAATGCATTTTGCAAATAAAATAATTTGAGGTGGAAATAAAATAGGGGCCAACCCAGCCCAAAAATGTGCATAGATTTTTTGCGCCCAGTTGGCCCCCAAAAAACTAGGCCAATTTGTTGCTATGCAGACTATATACATATTATGTAGTTACATCATCATACCAAGAATAAACTAAATCAGACATTATGGTTGCAGAGATATATTCATAAAAGCCCCACCCACTCATTAATATTCACGAGATGGGAACCAAACCAAATAGGGCACATCTACTCAGTATAGGGCATCTATCTACCAAGTATGACATGGATTCAACTTGTGTTTGTTGATATCCATGTTTTACAACCTAGGGCATCACATACACACACATGCACGCACCCGCAGGTACCAACATACACACAAATGTACGCCAACTTGACTGCACATGTAGGTCCCAATGGATGCAAACATTGGAACCCAAAACACAACCTCTTAGCATTTTGCATTTACAACAATATTCATACTTCAAAGTTTGGGGATCTTGGTGTTTTTTTAATAATTTTATTGATGTATCTGGCAACAGCAGGGATTGATGATGTCATCATGACAATTGAGCTGAAAATACTTAATATTTATCCACAGAGGAATTGGTATTTCTGCAAACAGGTATATATCCCTTTAAAAGAAAAGATAACGTAACTCGTAAAATAACCTGTTACTTTAGTGCACTAGAATCAACTTCAAAAATTTGCTAGTAACGAGAGTATATTACATTTAATTTGTGGGATACAAAAATTTCTGTATTGGATTAAAGACAACTGACCAATTAGAAATAGTCCATCCAGCCAAACACAAACAAACATTCACTTAGTTGGATTTAGAGGTATCCAATCCAAGTGCAAATAGTACATGTCTTTGAACAGATAGAAATTCAATAAATAATGTAACTTTACAGGAATCAAAACTATGACATTAACCTTTTGGGTTTCTCCGTTGAGTCCATAAATTTCCGTATGAAAGCCCTTTCAGCATCCTCTCTTTCTGGTTCAGAGATGGGACTGTTATTTAACTTTGTGACATGTGGTAACCTAGCAACTACCAGTTGACGAGATTCTTTTTCCTTGAGTTTCTTCAAGAGGGGAATTCCCCTCAGCTGAATCTCTGTAAGTTTAGGAAAGTGGTTGAAATTGTCAATATCCTCCCATGAGGACAAGTTAGTGTCCAAAGTACTAAGCTGTTTGAGACGGGCAAAATGTCCACCAATGTCTTCTGTGAGGCCGGAGAGAGGATTGTTAACCAGGAGGAGGTTTTCAACATTAGGAAATAATTGCCCCAGCTTGGCAATCTCCGACCATGATGTCACCATGTTGTCGTTGAAGTAGAGCTTTTTGACACTGGTAAAACGGGGATCACCATCAGACGGTGTTGGAATGGATGAAAATTCATTGAGGCTCAGATGAACTTCTCTAATGCTGTTATATGTAAAAAAAAAAAAAAAAGCGGTTCTGTTCGTAGCTGTCAGATCTGTGGCCGACTTTACATATGGATCATCGACTATATCATGATGAAATGTAAGGAAGAGCAAGTTGCCAAATAAAGTTGTCACAACACTCAACTATTCGTTTTATGCATTTTTATTGATGGCGCTATATCAGTTTCAGTACACTACAATAGCCAAAACAAACTTTATCAAGATTACATCACAGTTGATGCTGGGAGCTTTAAACATAGCTCCACATGATATTTGCAGTTCTGATAGGAATTGAAACGGTTTAGAAAGACAATAACAAATATCATACCTAGGGAAGCCAGCGAGGACCGATAGAACAGAAGGCCAAGATAAATTAGTAGCATTGAGGATGAGAACCTCAATTCTCTCTTTTCCCTGTCTTGTACATCTGATAGAATCTGCTCCACTGCAGCTACCTAACTCTGCAGAAGCCAGATTGAGAAATTCCAATCGTGGCATGAATTTTATAACTGACTCCACCTAGAATGAAGCATATAAATATGTAAATTAAATCACTAAAATATATAATGACACCTTGATGAGAATTTGTAACAAAGCAAGCAACACTTCTGGGACACTTCAAGGATAACCTGGTGGCTGTCGTTGATTGCTAAGCAAAATTGCTGAAAAGTTTCAGAACTTTTAGACCAAATATAACATTCTCATAGCATTTTGTAAGGCAACGACATGAATTTATCAAACTTTGTGATATTTAGTCAATTGCATCTGGCAACAGCAGAATGGATCATGTCATCAGGACAATTCAGATGAAAACATCTCTGTTTTCTTTATAATCTGTCAATCATTTAGAAAAGGAAACTTAATAGAAACCAGAATGCAAAAATGCATTGTGGTTTTGATGATGTAACATGAGCAGTTTTCTTCATGAATCTGATATAATGTAAAGTGAGGGTGTACATGTTTACACCGGTTTCAAGATTTTACCTCTGATGACCCCAAATGACCTTTGACCTACACCAAAAACAATAGGCTTCTTTAACTCAACGTGGTACTTCTACACACTAAATTAAAGATGGGCCCAAGCTTCCAGTATTGAGATATCATGTTTACAAGCTGGGCGTCACAAAAGCACACACACACAAACATGTTTGTATTACATTCAGACCGAGGACCCCATTGTAGTTTCCATTGTTGAAATCCACGTACCCTAACCTTAACGATACCCTATACAATAGAATTCTTCCGAGGACGTGGTGATTCTTTAGAAATCACAACCGAGGACCTGGAATTCTTTTGTTCAAGTCCTCGGTCAGAATACAAAACAAACGCACAGACACTTACACGCACACACCCCCACATATGCCATCATGAATGCATAATTTACGATGATCATCAAAACCAAAAAGAGACATTTTGATGAAATTCTAAGCACAGAGAGTGTTCACAGATAAGGAAACTTTCCAAACGTATCAGAATAAATCAACAGGCAGATTATAATAGGCTAGAAGTAAAGCTTTTGAAGTGCATCTGCCCACAGGACATCACAGAGCCCCTACTGTGATGGAACTTCCTGGAGTAGTTGAAGGTTTAGCCAGTCAAAATAGGTTATATTCAATCAACCATACTGTATCTCAAGTTAGGGTCAAGATATTGATATGGGGATTTCAACTAGCAGTGTGAAATATTTTTTTCTCTTCGATACAAGTTTCACTTTGTTTTGCCACCAGAAAATCCTTTTAAATTAAGTAATATTCCAGTCACCAAAGGTGCACGCATCTCATCTCTGCAATTATTCCTCAACATCTGCATTTCATAGAAAGAATGAACTTTCTTACCACATTCCAGGATCCAAGTTGGTTAGCAGAGAGGTCCAGCTCAGTTACATTCCGAACTTTATCAGCAATTTCTTTTACCTTACCAGCAGAGGTGATGTTCTGATGATCAAGGATGACTTGTCTTAGGAAGGTATTTGCTGAAGTGGGAACAGACAAAAATAATTAAAGGTAGCTCATCCAATCTTTACTTTGAAGTTCTTGTGCTTACAAGGTTTACAGACTTTGACCTGTGCTTTGACAAATAGATCTTTAATCTCAACAAAAGACAAGGGTTTGTTAACTTCCTTCAATCTTCAACCACCAATATAAGTCATTCAAGCTTTACTACTGGAGTTATCATGTAACTAGATTTTCAGAATCTAAGCTTTGGTGACCTTTATACCTTCACAAATTTCAATAGGATTCATACACTCTTTCAAGGAAGCAAGTTGTGCAGTACTATTTGAGGTATCGTGTTTTACTAGTAGGTGATACACACAGAAACAACACACACATCACCACCACACAAACTCCTCTCGCTGAATCTCAAAGATACGATCGGACTGCTTTGAGGTAAAAATCTCATTGATGAACATTTAGGATATAAGTATCGCAAACGAGTGCTTAACTTTGATGAAAGTAATTGATGATTTTTAAATATTGTCTTCATTTATCCTTTATTTAACTAGCATATTTTGATAATTAACATACCACCAGGTTTAGATTTTGGACAGAGTATAACAATTCCAGAATCAGCACCAAAGTCTGTTTCATCTTCCTCTTCCTCCTTCAGGTATTTAGCAGTGAATGCCTCCACAAAGCTTTTTCCAGTCATACTGTCCTCTTTCTGTAAGAGAATATTAATTCAATCTATGTAACACTGGGTGGCAAACACATTAATTCAATAAATGTAACCCTGGGTGGCATATTAACACAGCAGCTCAAGTGCTTTGAGTTGTAACTTCTCCAAACTACGTACTGCAACATTAAATAGTAATAAATAACATTGGTACTAATTTAGAATCCTTACCATTTGACTATTTCTGTTAATCCATATCCCGCTATCTCTCTCCCACATACATGTAATCACTCCCTATCTACACCTCCCGTTTGTCAATCTCCTAGTCCTAACCGGATTATACAGTTGTTATTCTGCCGATTCGAAGTAAGCTTTCCCATTCATATGGTACGGATTCTAAAGTTAGGCCATAACATTTATGTAGTGCCTAATACAAAAGTTTCTAAGCGTTTAACAAAGGAAAATAGAAACATAGCAAAGAAACACTACGAAGAAAAAAAGAAACGTTTTAGGCTGTCTTTTGAAAGCCAATACAGCTAAAATTTAGTCTAGCGAACCATCACATTTGAAGATGGTGTACCTACGTATCCTTCCATGGATTCAAACAAAGTTTCACCGATACAATCCTACACCAAGGTAAAATCCATCCCCAAAATGTAACTTTCTGCCATAGGTTTCAAGCCTTAGCCGGCATGGCAGAAGGATCAAAACCTATGGCGGAAAGGTATGGTGGTATGTACCTATGGCGGAATGGCATAGATCCCTCTCGTACTAGTACTAGCATGGGCACTGACAATTTCGGACACCCTAAGCCTTAAAACACCCCAAAACTATATCTTCTGGTATAAATCACCTGAAAATATACTTGATATGGTGGGAGAAGTGTGTTATATTAAGATACACGGCCAAACTTTCTTTCCTGCAAACTGTTTTCACGTTGTAAAAAAGAAGATTCTTCGTGATTGTGGAACTGGTATTTCTTTGCTAGAATATTGCTAATTTTCGGACACACAGTCCCACAGTGTGGCGCTGGTGATAAAATTGGTGGCGCAGTTGCTCTTTCAGTAATTATAACAGACTTCATAGATCTCCGTCATTTTATTGACAAATATGTAAGTATTTACTTGCACACGGGTCATTTCGTACTTTTTGGTGAAATTTGGCTCTTCCTGTAGGTTGTCATGGTGAAATCGTGCATTTCTTAGGGGTGTCCGAAATTGGCAGTGTTCCGAAATTAGCAATACTGACTATACTACTACTAGTAACATTACAACAGTACCTGCAATGTCCTTTATATAAAGGCCAATTCAGCCTATAAAATAGAGTACGTTCAGTTAAATATTACATGGCCTAATTAACAATAGCCTAACGTTATATTATAGTAACCCTTGCCTAACTCACAGTTACACAGTGAGATCGTACTATTATTACCAGTACTAGGCATAAGCACTATAGTACATGCTACAATGCCCTTGCTTCGTTAGACCTTACTAAATACTTGGTCACGTTGGATCCCTTTTGGTTTCTGCTGCAGCTCTATTGTCTCTCGTAATGAGTGGATATATGGCAAGCATCGAAGCTATCTAGGCCTCTCTCACTCTTTCAAAGGTACATTACGTCATACATTACTCAAATGTAAACACACATCACGATAGCTGACTGTCTTGCATGCATAACGTTTGTTTCCGTTCAGGGAGTATTGCTTCTTCATTAGATCTCAGAGTTCACACGTTGTTCCCGCAGTAAGTAGGCGGGGCCTGTACGACAACACTCTAAATGCGTGGACATTTCAACGTAAAGCCTTCCAACGTGGAACTGATACACGGGAAAATGCGGCTATATTTAGGGCCACAAAATGATCCAAAAGAGAAGCTTGTTTTTCTTCTTTAACATGCAACTTATAATAATATAATAATATAATAGTATTAATAATTTAACCCGAGCAATTGGGCTAGTTCCCCTAGCTATGCAAATATATTTCATTAATCCACTTATACAAAAAGTATTGAGACTATTGTCTGTTACATATGAAAATACTCTCTCCTTTATGATATTCAATGAGAATTGTAATACATTTTCATGATCCATAACAAAAATATGTTATTAGAAACATACAAAGATGAAATAGTCGTTCAATATTAAAGGAATCAAATTGTACATGTCCAACATTCTGGTAATGAGGCAATTACCATATATATCTCAGTACAGGACAAAAAGAAAACCAACTGGAATGATGCATAAATTGACTCGTATGTGCTTTAACTTTTTCAGCAGAACTGCATGCGTAGCAAAACACGAAAGATAAAGTACTGAGATTCAAAATGCTATAGAAATATGGCATAGCAAAGTTTTATAAAGACACTAACATTATTCAACACACATGGCCTCACTACAATAATAAATATGCATAATTTCAACTTGAACATATGTCACCATGTACTAGCCACTATCTACCAACACATTAATACCAAGTATGAATAAATTCTGACTTTCGGTTGCAGAGTTATTAACATTTGGAGACTTTACATTTGACCCGTGACCTCAGTATTATTCATGAGATGTGCACCAAAATCAATAGTGTACATCTACTCACTATATGGCGCATCTATGTACCAACTATGACTTCAATCCAACTTGTCGTTGTTCAGTTATCGTGTTTACAAGCTATTTTAGTGAAAATCAACTTAAGCCCCGCTCCTAATTAATATGCATAATATCAACTTGAACATATATCACCATGTACCCGCTATCTATCAACACATTAATACCAATTACAAATAAATTCTGACTTTTGGTTGCAGAGTTATTAGCATTTGAAAATGTTTACGTTTGACCCTGTGACCTCATTATTATTCATGATGTTATGGGTATGATTAGCGGTGCCCTACCCAAAATGTTGTTGTTTGTTTTGGCGTTCAATAGCGCGTATGGTGGGCGGAGCCCAGCGGTTGATGAACATGTGCCTTAACGTTATAACAACTATATGCTGAACTGTTTTTCCTCTCTCCGTCTCACAATTTTACAGGTAGATTGGTAGGGTGGGGCTTGGGTCCATGCTGCCAGTGGGGATTGAGAGATCCGGGTCTTAACAATGAGATGAGCACCAAAATCAATTGGTTTCTTCTACTCGGTATGGCAAATATACTAAGTATGACTTCAATCCAACTTGCCATTGTTGAGTTATCGTGTTTACGAGCCAAGGGCGTCACATACACACACACACATACATACACACACGCATACACACGCAATCACCATCGCATAGATTCCTTGAGCCTTCAGGCAAGGAATCAATGAAATCTTATATTGTTCTCTTCCTACTGGCGCTGATGCTGATTGGCTCCAGTGCCACTGTAGCTAGTTTGCTTCTACATGGTGAATGGCTAGCAACTCATCATATCTACAGAAAAACAAGAAAATATAAAAGTTACAGTCCACTTTGCTGGAGGAAAGAGGGCAGGGAAGGTAATGATGGAAGAGGGAGACAGTACATTGGTTGCAACTACCTGGTGGAATATTCCATAGGAATGCATTGAGGCATAAAGTACTAGCATACAGTGGCAAAAGGCACATCAAGCTTCTTACTGCAGTTACAAAGTTATCTAAATAACAACTTCTGTCCCAATCCTCATATGCAAAGTAGTCTGGCCCAGGTAAATGTGCTATGAGAGTATAGTAGACTTGGACTAGTATTATTTGCATTAAATCTTCAAAAAGGCAATAAACTTTTCAATTTGAAATGAAACATACCGAGTTGGTTTCTCAGGGATATCAGCGTACTTCTCAATGAAAGCCCGTTCAGCAAAGTCCCTTTCTGATTTGATGATGCTGCTATTGTTCAACTTGCTTATCTTTGGTAATCTAGCAATCAATAACTCCAGAGACTCCTTTTCATCAAGCTCTTCTAATAGTGGAATGCCTTGCAGCTGAACATCTTCCAACTTAGGGAAATGGTTTAGATTGTCAAGTTCTTCCCAAGTCGACAACTTTATGTCTGTCATGTCGAGCTGCCTCAGACAAGCAAAATGTCTACCAATGTCCTCTGTAAGGCCAGCGAGAGGGTTTTTCGCTAGGTGGAGACTTTCGATGCTTGGAAACAATTTTCCCAACGTAGCAATCTCTGACCACTTGGAGAGCAGGTTTCTGTTGAGGTAGAACTTTCTGACACTGGTGAAACAGGTTTCATCAGCTGGTATGGGAATGGATGCCAGGTTATTGGTATCAAAATGTAGCTCTTCAAGGCTATTGTGGGGAAAAAAGATAAATAAATCAACAACTTTAAGAGCAACTTTCTGTGTTTGATCTTAATAGATATATCTACAATTCATTTGTTTGATTGACATGATTATTATACACTACTATCATATAGAATAAGTTTGGTATATAAGTTTTGAGTGGAACAAAACTGTAATGCTGACACTTCTCTTTGATCTTGGTATCTATGGTAACAGCAAAAAACTGCCTTGCAAACTTCAATTAAATTTAAACCTCAAAGCTACGATCTGCAAGGGATCTATATATATGCAAGGGACAATATGGATTGATCCTTCAAAGCAACTGTTGGTATTTATCTGGTAAAATTATCATGCAATTTGACACTAAAGGCTCATAACAATGCAAGTTTGTCAGCAAGACTATCAAATTTCATACGGAGAAGGTTACAAACCCAGAAAACCAGCAGGCTTGGTATTATATCAGAACATTCAACGATCTGCAAGGGATCTATATATGAAATGGACAATATGGATTGATCCTTCAAACCAACTGTTGGTATTGATCTGGTTAAAGACTCCTTCCAGTGTTGGAGTATTTTTTAGTCTTAAAACTTCCATAGACCGAGCTAGTTTTCATGCATCAATTCTGAGAGGTAGGGGACCTAGTGCGTTGTGACTCATCCCTCATGGATCGTCGCCCTCAAAGTTTCAGGACTACTGGCATATAGACAGTATTTATAGACAGTATTTAGACAGTAGACAGTAAGTTGCAACATACCATGGTAGACCAGAAAGAGCAGAGAGCAGAAACGACCATTTCAACATTGTTCTGTTGAGGATGACAGTTTTAATGCTCTTCAATTGTTGTTTTCGTTTAGCTGCCTCTTCCTCATTAATGATAACATTCAGATTAGCAGAGGTGAGGTTCAAAAGCACCAAGTTGGGCATAAATTTTATTATTTCCTCCACCTACATGTAAAAGAAAAGAAGAAAAGAGAGATAACAAAATTCAAATTATGTTCTTGAACCCAATGTACACACTTTGTAACCCAATGTAATTGTAACCCAATGAACACACAATCCACAGTGCTTTATACAGAATGCCTTTTTGGCTACACTTTTAAAATATCTTGGCTATTTGGGAGAACAAACTTTTCCACCATTTATAAATTATTGAACAATGGTTTGCTTTGGTTCTAACAGAGATCTGTTACACACAAAAACAAGCTGAATTATGAATCCTATTACAAATGCGAACATAGCCACATTATATCTGTAGCTGTATGTATTATAGTGTAGGTTCATGTACATGAAAGTGTTGACAGTAAATTCAGCTATTGAAGTGAAATTAGCCTGTTTGATCTTTGGATTACCACAGAGGATGTGTTAAGTTTGCTTACAAGTCACTTTACGTCAACTCAAAATGAGTTGGCAACAGCTATGTGAAAATTCCTGACAAACCTGCATTGCAGGCAGATGAGTTTATTCTCCAATAGGACCAACATCAGTCACCCTTACCTCAGTCCAACAACACAAGGCATTGTGTGATACGTCCAGCTCAGTCGCATCCTGAAGTTCATCAGCAATTTCCTGACAATCACCAGCTCCAATTATGTGCTTGCGAGAAAGGACAATTTGCTTTATTTCATAGTCCGCTGAAAAGAAAGCACAAACTTCAGTCTGAAGTCCAAACATGGAATGATATGTAAGCTAAACTACATAGAAAGTTTGTAAAGAATCATTCAATGTTGTCATTCCCATGTACATACAATTGACAGTGGCTGATGATTATCATAAAATCACCACCACAAGAATGAATTGAGCTGTTTGTGAGGAAACATTGCTTCGACCCAAATCCACCAAATGTCTCCGTAACAAATGAATTTGGCTGCTTTTAAACAGTTTGTAATGACCGATGACATCGACCCATGGAATTTGCTTGGTAACGGTTAAAGGTGTGATAAACTTGGTACTATGACCCAATAAACCATCACCTTGGTTACACAGAGCACATACGGCCTAATCCAACTGTAATGATCTAAATGAAATGATCTAAATATCTTCAATGATTGAATTGTATCATTTATTATTCCATTACAATCTCTTTCCACATTCTGCTTAAAATTTGGGAAAAGGGTGAAGTAATTAATAGCTAGAATGGGGTTCCAACCAGTAGCCTCTTGGATACAAACCTAGCACTCTACCAACTGAGCTATCCATCCCTTGGCTATTTCATTGCTAGGGGTGCCAGTCAGCAGCCATACCGTGTAAACTGGGACTACATCCCAGTTTCATTCGGTACAACCCAGAAAGGGGCAGGGAAAGGATTTCAAGAGAAAGTCAACTTTATAAGTATAATTTTATAAGCAAAAATGAATAATACAAAATATAAGTGCAAATGGAAAGAAAACCCAGTACAGACAATTTCTATCTTTTTTTTTCCCTCTTTTTCCCCCATCAGATGAGGATGGTATGAATAAGATAGAAGTATGACTAGCTACAGACTCACAGTCCATCTCGTCTTCTTCGGGGTACTTGGCAAAGAATGCTTCAGCAAAGGTTGTATGAGTTGGTGACTTGCGCTGTAACAATCACAAACAAAACATCTCTCTATTATACTCCAACTTTAAAGAACGACTTTTACAAAGAACACAGCGATCCTGAATATAATTTATTAGCAGGATACAGGTATTCTTCTCTCATTCTTCAGAGTCCAGGAAAAATGCTGTATTTCATTACTAAAATTTCATAAACTTTGAGGTAACAAATGCATGGTGACATATTTGAATTAATCATATTAAATTTGTTCCCATATGGAAACTTTTGCTCTATAAACGCCCTGTTGAGAGATAGGGACATTTTGAAGAAGTTCACTGTCTTCCGAAGTGGTTTTTACTTTTTCAGATTAAAAAGTACGGGCTTTAGTTCACACGCATAATAAATTACGACACATCATTGTAAAGAGGATACAATATTCTTTAAAATGACATAAAAAAGAGTTTTCTGAGTGCTATACTTAGAAAGTTATGAAAAAAGTTAGCGCAAAATGTGCTTAATTTGTAGCAATATTTGCTACGTAACATGGTGTTTTGTGCTGAGTTCGGCAAGGATTCCATGTGTTTCAACTAAATGATTAAATCATAAATGAATGCAGGAGTGACAAATCTGAGCTGGGATTGAAGATGAATATGAGCAGATATGTGAAAATAAAATGTATACTTTGCATACTTTTTGTTCATCTGTATCTTCCAGAGTTATTTCATCTCCGTCTCGGATATTGTACCACTGTAGACTGTTGGTACGGAAATCAAGCACTTCAATCTCAGAGTCGCCCTTGACACTCCAGTACAGTAACCGGATCTTGGAGCGCCGCACTCCAAAATGAGACGCCAAGGTTTTCTTTAAATGCATATAAGTTTGCTCTGTGGAAATAGTCATCTTGTCTGTTTTCTCTTTATATTTGATGGTGATGGTGGCACTCTTTACCACGGTCATATCCACCTGTGCCAGTCTGTGGACATTCTTGTGAACTGATGAGAGTTCTTCATATCTGCGAGAGAGAGAGCATAACTCTGAGCAATATGAAGAGAAAGAAGGAGAAATCGGGTTTCAGACTTTGATGCCTGTTGACCTCATGTGACCTCATGTGACCAATTTCAAAAGGATTCTTGCACTCACCAAGCTGCATCTACATGCTAAGTATGAAGTTCAAGAAAGATGCACTTCTTGTGTTTATCTTTTTACAAAATTTTCAGACTTTTACTTAAGTGTCGACTGCAAATGACCAATCAAACAGACCCACATACCAAGTATGAAGTTAATCCAACCATTAACTTTTTGAGGAATCATTTTTACAAGCAAGTGTCACATACATACACACACATGTACACGCACACCATCGCATAGATTCATTTTGCCTCCGCCAAGGAATCAACCAGAAAACGAACACGTGTAGTGGTTCTGATGTCTGCACAAATTCATATTGTGGTAAGCCATACATGGTAATATTCATGAGCTTGTGCACACCAACATGAAGAGGACTATCTATTGACTAATGCGGCAATATATAAAGGAAGGTACCAGGAATCAGTTATCAAGTTTGACAAAGTCTATTTAGTGACATAGTATAATAAAATTTTGCACCTAAATGGTCCCAGGAATGTTTGGCTCAAACAAACTGACTCAAAAATATATTTGCCCCTCCAAAATTGAACCCCACCAATTGTGGGCTCAATGGTCCAAAAAGTTCTGAGCCCACAGAATGTGTCCCAAAATGGATTTTGAAAATAAAATAATTTGAGGTGGAAATAAAATATGGGCCCACCCAGCCTCAAAGTGTGCATAGATTTTTTGGGCCCGGTTGGCCCCCAAAACACCTAAGCCAATTTGTTGTTGTGCAGACAATATACATATTATGTAGTTATATCATCATATCACGTATAAACTAAATCAGACATTACGGTTGCAGATATATTAACATACAAGCCCCACCCACTCATTAATATTCACGAGATGGGAACCAAACCAAATAGGGCACATCTACTCAGTATAGGGCATCTATCTACCACGTATGACATGGATTCAAATTGTGTTTCTTGAGATACGGTGTTTACAACCTAGGGCGTCACATACACACACATGCATGCACACACAGGTACCAACATACACACAAACGTACGCCAACTTGACTGCATAGGTCCAAACGGATGCAAACATTGGAACCCAAAACACAACCTCTTAGCATTTTGCATTAACAACAATATTCATATTTCAAAGTTTGGGGATCTTGGTGTTTGTTTAATATTTTTATTGATGTATCTGGTAACTTTACAGGAATCACATTTACCTTTTGGGTTTCTCCGTTGAGTCCATAAATTTCCGTATGAAAGCCCTTTCAGCATCCTCTCTTTCTGGTTCAGAGATGGGACTGTTATTTAACTTTGTTACATGTGGTAACCTAGCAACTACCAGCTGACGAGATTCTTTTTCCTTGAGTTTCTTCAAGAGGGGAATTCCCCTCAGCTGAATCTCTGTAAGTTTAGGAAAGTGGTTGAAATTGTCAATATCCTCCCATGAGGACAAGTTAGTGTCCAAAGTACTGAGCTGTTTGAGACAGGCAAAATGGCCACCAATATCTTCTGTGAGGCCGGAGAGAGGGTTGTTAACCAGGAGGAGGTTTTCAACACTTGGAAATAATTGCCCCAGCTTGGCAATCTCCGACCATGATGTCACCATGTTGTCGTTGAAGTAGAGCTTTTTGACACTGGTAATACGGGGGTCACCATCAGACGGTGTTGGAATGGATGAAAATTCATTGAGGCTCAGATGAACTTCTCTAACGCTGTTATATGTATAAAAAAAAAACACTTCTGTTCATAACCAAAACAAACTTTTTCAAGATTACATCACATGCAGTCAGACATTATTTATGTTATTCTGGGCATGTGTCATCTCCTACTATGTGTCCATGTATTGGCAGTGCGTTATTTGTTTTCATTTACCTGTGGTATGTTATTTGGTGTTTAAAGGATGCTGATATAAAATGTATCATGGACCTCTATAGATTCCGAGGTCAGTATTCCCTGTGATGCTTCAGGCAGGCAACCTAGTTTTCTACTGTTTGTTTGTCTACATAATTGTGCTCAAGGAAGGGGGTGGGGTGGCTCTGGGATCAATGAAGCTGACATTCATGTAGGATGTCTAAGGATCCTCCCACTCTAAATAAATGAAAGGTAAAACGCCAAATGGTGCAATTTGAGGCACATTTAGACCATATGCTTTTGGGTCTTACTCTTTAGTTAGGTCTACATGTAAGGTTGTGCTAGTAAATACATTTTGAATGTATTCTCAAAAGGTAAAGGGCCAAGAAAATTCAAGCTACTGTGATTTTGCTTGCAGACAATAGATGTCGGCAGCATAGACATTGCTTCTAGGTATGAGACTGGGCTTAAAGCATTACTTCAAAACTACAGTACTTAGCTAGTATATCTTTTTCTTTCAATACTTTCATTTTCCCTTTTCTGAGACATTTGTGCTTCTCTCGCTGCTGATATTTGCAGTTCTGATAGGAATTGAAACGGTTTAGAAAGACAATAACAAATATCATACCTAGGGAAGCCTGTGAGGACCGATAGAACAGAAGGCCAAGATAAATTAGTAGCATTGAGGATGAGAACCTCAATTCTCTCTTTTCCCCGTCTTGTACATCTGATAGAATCTGCTCCACTGCAGCTACCTAACTCTGCAGAAGCCAGATTGAGAAATTCCAATCGTGGCATGAAGTTTATAACTGACTCCACCTAGAATGAAGCATATAAATATATAAATTAAAACACTAAAATATATAATGACACCTCAATGAGACATTGTAACAAAGCAAGTAACACATCTGGGACACTTCAAGGATAACCTGGTGGCTGTAGTTGATTGCTTAGCAAAATTGCTGACAAGTTTCAGAACTTTTAGACCAAATATAACATTCTCATAGCATTTTGTAAGGCAACGATTATGAATTTTTCAAACTTTGTGATATTTAGTCAATTGCATCTGGCAACAGCAGAATGGATCATGTCATCAGGGCAATTCAGCTGAAAACGTCTTTTTTTTTCTTTATAATCTGTCAATCATTTAGAAAAGGAAATTTCATAGAAAAAAGAGACATTTTGATGAAATTCTAAGCACAAAGTGTTCACAGAAGGAATTATTCCAAATGTATCAGGTTTCAAGAATAAATCAACAGGCAGATTATAATAGGCTACAAGTAAACCTTTTGAAGTGCATCTGCCCACAGGACATCACAGAGCCCCTACTGTGATGGAACTTCCTGGAGTAGTTGAAGGTTAGCCAGTCAAAATAGGTTATATTCAATCAAAGATACCTCAAGTTAAGGTCAAGATATTGAGATGGGGATTTCAACTAGCAGTCAAATATTGTTTTCCACATTGTTTTGCCACCAGAAAATCCTTTTAAATTAAGTAATATTCCAGTCACCAAAGGTGCACACATCTCATCTCTGCAATTATTCCTCGTCATCTGCATTTCATAGAAAGAATGAACTTTCTTACCACATTCCAGGATCCAAGCCGGTTAGCAGAGAGGTCCAGCTCAGTTACATTCCGAACTTTATCAGCGATTTCTTTTACCTTACCAGCAGAGGTGATGTTCTGATGATCAAGGATGACTTGTCTTAGGAAGGTATTTGCTGAAGTGGGAACAGGCGAAAATAATTAAAGGTACAGAAAACTTGAGTGCATTTCTCAAACAAGTATTTTAATAGCAAATCCATATACAACAAACTCTAGCACAACAATAAATTTACCAGAAAGTCAACAGGCTTTGTGATTCCTTGCCACATTTTCTATGGGAAAATTGAGTATGAAATTGCACACAAGATTCGCAGTTTTGGCCATTGGCTGACAGCACATTGCTTGCACCACGATGAACTAATTTATACCAACTTTGACCTCTGTTGAACTCTGTTAACCTCCCAAAACTATGGGTTGCTTATACTCACTAAAAGTGTAAGTACAATGAATGAAGTGCATCCAGTCTTTATGCTGGAACTCTTCTGCTAACAGGGTTTTCAGACTTTGACCTCTGTTGACCTAAACTTTAAGTTGGAGTTCTTGTGCTTACAAGGTTTACAGACTTTGACCTCTGCTTTGACCTCTATCTTTAATCTCAACAATAGACAAGGATTCTTTAACTTCCTTTATTCTTGAACCACCTAAATAAGTCATTCAAGCTTTACTACTGGAGTTATCACGTTACTAGGTTTTCAGAATCTAAACTGGTGACCTTAATACCTCCACACATTTCAATAGGCTTCATACACTCTTTCAAGGAAGCAAGTTGTGCAGTACTATTTGAGGTATCGTGTTTTACTAGTAGGTGATACACACAGCACCACCACACAAACTTCTCTCGCTGAATCTCAAAGATATACTCGGACTGCATTGAGGTAAAAATCTCATTGATGAACATTTAGGATATAAGTATCGCAAATGAGTGCTTAACTTTGATGAAAGGAATTGATGATTTTTAAATGTCGTCTTCATTTATCCTTTAAGTAGCATATTTTGATAATTAACATACCACCAGGTTTAGATTTTGGACAGAGTATAACAATTCCAGAATCAGCACCAAAGTCTGTTTCATCTTCCTCTTCCTCCTCCAGGTATTTAGCAGTGAATGCCTCCACAAAGCTTTTTCCAGTCATACTGTCCTCTTTCTGTAAGAGAATATTAATTCAATCTATGTAACACTGGGTGGCAAACACATTAATTCAATAAATGTAATTTTACACAATGATATTAATAAAGTCCATTAAGGAAAGTACAAGATGACAATAATCGAACACACGATACTATTAAAACTGCTTATGATGTCAAACACGGGCATATGCATATATGCATATGTATGACTAGGTGTATGCATAGGCATAGTATTCATAAAATGGACCTCACGACTCACATACAGGTTTGCTCCTCATGTGAAAACACTGCAGAAAGAAAGATGAAGTGTTTTGCCCATACTTGACAATTGACAATGGCAAACTTCAGATTCAATAATATACATAAGGTCGGTATCAAGTAACAGTGCAATACATGGAACTAGTGGCAACTGTGACTGGTGTGCTTAGTGCTATACATTGCTACTGTATGTGGAAAGCAAGAAAAATGTCAATGTTCACAGCATTGTTACGAACGCAGGATTCTGCGTCCGGGACGCAATGTTTTGGCCAGGGACGCAAACTCTTTAAATTGCTTGCATCCCGAGGATGCAAACTTTTTTTTTGAGAAACAAACCCCAAGTACACACTCACAACTAGGTCAACGGAAAATATAACAAAACACATTTTTGAATGAACATCTTTCATTATTTCTTTTCAAAAAACCACAACTTCTTCTGACAAGAACCAAAAGTTCTCCTACTCCTACAGATCATATAATTTGTTTGAAAATAAATATATCATAACAATCAACCGCAAGGTACAGGGTTAACAAAACTCCATTACGGAGATTTTCATGCTAAAAATAGACAATGATGCTTTTCAAAAATTCCTGTGATTTGATTGGTTAATAGTCCCCATCCATTGTCTTTGAAAATTGTTGCATCTGTAGTGCTCAAAGAACACGTAGAATGTTGTTTAACAACAATTACTTGCAAATGTTACTTTCCCCTGTGTAGAGATAGTGAAGTTTCGGTATAGGCTATCATGTGTGTGCATTCCAATATCATAACGTTAATCTTTGTCACATACAGTACGTACGTATACCTTTTGAAAACGAAGATGCACTTGCATTGTTTCTAAGACTATCACGTAATATTTGAATCATTGTTTTGATCAGAAAATTTTAATGAGTGGAGACAATCTATGAATTTTATGGGAAGCTCTCATCTCTGATCCTGAACAGGATATTTCAGCTCACAGTATGTTTCTTCTCTCAGCATTAAGGGTTGCTAATGTAAAATGTGTATTCTTACCATCAGTAGTTTCTGTAGCAAAAAATTTTCACGGTCCAATTAACCATGTGCTTCAGTAAATGTTAGTTTGGCGCAACATTCGTTTATTAACTACTGTACTTTTAGAACATTGAACTAATTTTTTCTTTAAATCTCCATTGCGTTAAAAGCTATTCACATAATTTTCCTATAGAAGATTGCTTGCAAAGAGCCCAGGATGAATGTTGGATCAGATTTTAAGGATTTGCGCATGTGTAGTTGAAATTGAAGCTCGAACAGGCATGTACATGCAGTAGAAGTACAGTGAACTGCAATTTAGCTAGAGATATGCACACTGTAGGTACTGGGAGTTTTTAAGAGTTGGTTGTTGGAATCGCTGCAAGGTCGAAGCACTGCGCTACTACGGAGTTGGCGAGTAGGGAAGTACAAGGGCGGATGAAAGAGGGGGGACTGGGGGTAAAAATTGGTTGAAACGGCAGGGTGGTCGAAAGGAGGGGCGGGCTGGGCCGCCCGTGAAAAACGGCGAAGCTAAGGCACCAAGCATTTCTGCCCTATATATTGTGTATAACATTCACAAAGTATAGGCAGTGATACTACACTAGTTTTAGTAACAGTACAGTAGGTCATACGAAAAACGTAGTTGGTTTTCGATCGGACGCAAGCATTTTTTTACGGGACGCAAACTTTTTTTCTCTAATAACATTACTGGTTCAATGATCTAACAACATCTTGGCCAGGCCAAGTTCCTTTCTTGTGAAACTATGAACATGCTACCTTATGTGTGAGCATGAGGCAGTTTGTTAATCAATCAACCTGTACATTAAAAGACTGTGTATCAATTCCCCAATCTTGTCTCAACTACAATTCAGTCTATCCAGCTACAATGCAGTCTATCCAGCCAACCACCAGACGGTGTACCTACGTATCCTTCCATGCGATTCAAAGAAAGTTTAACCGATACAATCCTACACCAAGGTAAAATCCATTCCTAAAATGTACCTTTCGCCATAGGTTTCAAGCCTTTCCGCCATGGCAGAAGGCTCGAAACCTTTATGGCGGAAAGGTATGGCCGTATATACCTATGGCGGAATGGCACTAGATCCCTCTCTTACTATTACTACTACTACTAGTAGTAACATGACCAGTTTGCAATGTACTTTGAGGCTTTATATAAAGCTAATTAAGCCTATAAACTAGACTACCTTCAGTGAAATATTACATATGGCCTAATTAACGATAGCCTAACGTTAGACCCTTGTCTAACTTACACAGTAGCCTAGACCTTAATTAGTGAGATCGTACTAATATAACTTAGTACTAGTAATACTGGTACTAGGCTTGGGCACTACAGTACAGGCAGGGAGTTGTTATTAGACCTTACTCGATACTTGGTCACGTTGGTTCCCTTTTGGTTTCTGCCGCAGCTCTTTTGTCTCTCGTTATCAGTGGATCAATGGCTAGCACTGAAGCTACCTAGGCCTCTCTCACTCTTTCCAAGGTGCATTACGTAATATAAACAAACATCATGATAGCACATATTACCCGTGATCAACCGTTACCCGTTATCACCAAATTTATGACTGTCTTGCATGCATAGCGTTTGTTTCTGTTTTTCGTTCAGGGAGTATAGCTTCTTTAGCAGATCTCCGAGTTCACACGCTGTTCCCGCAGTAAGTAGGCGGGGCCTGTACGACAACACTCTAAATGCGTGGACATTTCAACGTAAGGTCTTCCAACGTGGAACTGATGATGCTCGGGGGAAATGCGGCTACTAAACTCACGTCCCTGGTATTAGCACTATAAACTATGAACAGTAAAAACCCTTTGAATGAGAATGTTGCCTTTCGACCAGTGGCGGAGCTAGGGGTATTGATCAGGAGGGGCGAGAATGGTCTGTAGGGGCGCTTCCGACACTATCTAAGAGGAGCGCCACCACAGGTTGGTGCGTAGCGTACAGAAATTTTGGGAGTAAAGATACTCCCTAGATCGCCGGAAATGACCCTTTCCGGGCCTGGCTAATTTGCAGATAAACGAAGAATAAATAGGTGTCATCGCGAAATTACACCAACAAAATG
>JAIPMN010001755.1:0-19093 GCA_020650975.1 Apostichopus californicus | reverse complement strand
ATGATACACCAAATTTTTCACTGGGGGGGGGGCTGGCGCCCCCAGCCCCACCGGTTCCTACGCCCTTGTTTCACAGCACTACATGCTTCTTTCCTTACATTTTTCTGTTCCCGTTCGTGAGGATGGTAGAGAAATGTTGATGGAAAACTAATACTTGCATTGTTATGAGTAAAAAGCCAATAAAATGCCAGTAAAATTATCATGACAAATAAGAACCAAGCAAATGGGAGCTGTTTCACATGGCATGAATGCATCCCACAAAGGAACTTCAATCGTATTGACTTGACGTAGAGGTGGGCGTAATGTTTTCTAAAAATTATTCGTACCGTAAATTTTGAAAAACTTCGTTGCCTTTAGATTTAAATAGAAAAACGAAATTGTGTACTGGCCAATGAATGTGGCCATTGCTTATCCAGCTAAATACTTCTTTATTTTTGAAGAAATTGCTTATGTAAATCGGCCATACAAAATGTCCACCTATCACTCACTGTCCCATTTACCTAAATGCGAAAATGGGATGTTAACCAAAAACCCAATTTGACCATTATGATTGGACAATTCTGGTCAATGGAATGGATTAAAAAGTCTATGTAAATCAGATGGACACGAGAAAATTAACTGTAATCAGCTACACGTTCCGAATATTTTACCTTTAATTGACATTCATTCCTTAACATCCAGTTCCTGTGTATATCAAGTAGAGAACAATGGTTGTGATAGAGAATTATAATGGCAACACAAACCTTACAGATTTTACCAGCCATAAGAAAAGTTTTGCTCCACTTGGGAGACATCTAGTTTAAAGCTCGTGTCTGGGATCTGTCATTTTTTACATCTGTGATGTGATGTGACACTATCCTATATTTTTGTTTGTTTCGTTTATTTCTGCCATTCAATCACAATGATGTACATTTCTGAATACAAAGTTATAGCAATGAGTCAGCGGGACCAGAAGTAAGATAATTTTTCGAGTCTGGTTCCGTACAAACTAAAACGAGAAAATTCAATTTTATATAGAGAAAAGAAAACACATAGAAAACAATGGAAAACATACACATAGGAGTTTAACAGAACTGGGAAAGGAAACAGTTATACAATGCTCAAAATAAGGCAGAACTATACGAAAATTATTTTGTTGAGTGGATGATGTTGAAGATGTGTTTTATAAGATGAAATTAATTTTGTTATTCCTAATGTTTTCACTTAGAGAATTTCAGAGGGCGACACCAGAACATCTAACCTGAGAATGAAACATATAAGTTCTTGACATAGGTGTTTGTATTAAACATAGGCCTATTATAAGAACGAGTGTTGTATGAATGAAATATGTTGTTATAATGGAAACAAATTATGACATATATCTGGGAGTAACCCGTTATGAAACTTAAAGAGAAAAAATGCTAATTTATACAGCTCATTTAGGGTAAGCAAGGTTAGGTTTTTGATAAGGGGTGCAGAATGTGAGAAATAAGAAGCGTTACAAATAATTCCAACAGTCAATTTTGGATCTTGTATAAGCTATCAACTGGTGAAAAGTGGGCTTTACCCAACACGAGGATGTTGTAGTTTAGATGAGGCAAAATAAGTGCATTCTAAATTGTCAGTAAAGTGGATTTAGGTTAGAATAGTTTCAACCTGTTAATTGAACTACTTGCATACGCAACTTTCTTGCTGATGATAGAAAACATGTTTTTTCAGTTTAGTTTTGAATCAATATACTATCCCAGAAATTTAGCATATTCAGATGCGTTAATACGCACTCCATTAAGTACTACTCACGCTTTTGTGTGATCAAACATTTTGTTACCAAACACCATTAATGTTGTTCTACCTATATTAAGCGACAATCTATTCGATTTTAGCGAGACAGAACTTTTGAGGAATTCGTTACTGCTATTTTGTAGAGCATTCTCTAAATTTTCGTGTTGGACAAAACAGTAGTGTCATCAGCAAACATAATAAAGAAAACCTTATGAGAGGACATGTAAATATCATTTATATACATAATAAATAGTAGTGGTCCTAGAATGGACCCTTGTGGAACGCCAATATTGCCAGAAATACGTGATGAGCTTTACACCATTATACGACACAAAGTGATAACGATCACTTAAGTAACTCTGGAAAAGAGTTTTGTAATTTTCGTCGATGTAGCTTAAATTATTTTTTGTTTCCATCGGTAGCCTAGATGCCAAAGACTTAGCAACTGTAGAAAAATATATATATACAAATTATTAGCAATTGTTTGCGGATCCTCTGTGAGAACATCATTACAAACTAAAGCTTTACTACAATTAGTTTTCTCACTTTTTATTTAGAATAGAATACTGTTGATTACTTTCCACATTTTCGCGCTGTCGTTCTTGTTTAAGTCAATGAGGTTGCTATAGTACATTTTCTTTGCCTGTCTTTTATACCACCGGGGTTCAAATTAAACAGAGGAATGTTTGTGTAAATGTTGTCAATCAGAGTAGGAGTTTCAATTGTAACTCTCGTAGGCCTGTCAATGGTATTTACTAAGGAATGCATTGTCATGGTGTTGATCAATTGTTCCACGTCTTAGTTTATAAGATTTTGACATATATCAAATTATAATCTCCTGCTAAGAAGATTTTTTCAGTATCAATGATACTCAAGCACTCATCAAGCTCATCATTGAAGCAACAACAAGAATATTTGGTGGTCTGTAGATAACTCCGACTATAACGTTTGTGCAATTGTCATTTATAACTTCAATAAATAAATATTCAGCACTAATTGTAAAACGGTTACTTAAATCAGGTGTTAGAAGAACTCTCAGGTCACGTTTAACATATATGGCTACACTACCGCCTCGCTTTGAATTGATATCGCAATGTATGAATCTATACCCATCAATGTCAAGGAGGTTTGTAGTCGTATTACTACCCTAGCCAGGTCTCAGTTACTGCAATCAAATTAAACTCTTGGTTTTCAAGTGTGATTAAAAGACTTCTTGCTTTTACATGTAATTCTGAATACGATTTTGTCGCAGTAGAGTGTTAACCATGTTCACACTGAAACCCTACGTCATCAGTAGTGTATGTTAACAGCTTCAGTGTTTTAGATTTAACTTTAACATTTGTAAAGCCCATATCCAGTACAGAAGAAAGAAAAAAGAGCATTGTAATAAATAAATCAGTGAACGACATGTGGCTCGAGAATTTCATATTTAAACATGATCAAGTCTTCTGTCTTGTGTGTGAAGGAACGTTAAACCTGTAATATCTCCCAAATGGAAAACCATTATTCTTAGATGTTTGGACATGTTATTCATGAAATGTAACTCTATTACAAATAAATCAAAACTGATGGTTATGTATGCGTCTCCTACACACAAAAATACACCTCCGCACTCAGCGTCAACTTTTTGCTTGTCCGATATTGCTCTTATTACTATATAAATAACAAAGCCAATAGTAATTAGAACCTTTCTTGACTGTTTACCTTACCTCCGATATCATTTTCTCAAGTAAGAATATCGGAATAGAGGGTCTCCGTATCGAAACAGTGTTTGCGTAGAAGCTTTTTTTTCCGGGTATGCTATTTGTTGTGATAGGTTCCAGAATAGATTAATCACATCTGGATGTCGAACCTAGAACTACTATCAGCATAGTCCAACCTTCATTTTAGTCCAGTCCATAATAACACTTAATCCACCATGGGAAACGAGTCATCATTCATATAATCATTCATATAATTTAAGCAGATGTAAAGCAACATTGAATGACCCACCACTCTCCAACACTAGTATGGACAATCTCAAAGTGAGGCTATTTGAAACGTCAGTTACATTGTATAACAGGGCCGGTTAGCAGCTTTGCCGTGCACTGCAATTGCACAAATAGCAAATGGTTGAATGTAGCCTTATACCCTTGCCGACCTAATTTAACTGAATAGCGTACATCAAACACATAACAGGAGAATATATAGCTATGGGGTTAGACAGGGGAGTAGGAAGGGTGGGAGCAGAGGTGTAGAGGGAGGGAGCAGAGGTGTAGAGGGAGGGTGTAGACTAAAATGGCTACATGGACTAGGTTCTAGCACTGTTGTCCATGTAATAACCAAATCTTAACTTATATAATATATCTCGCCTTCTGCATGAGTCGAGATTCGCTTTCATCGTCATGTTTAGCTGGTTGTAGTTTATGCTATCTAGAAGTTAGTTAAGATAAGCAAAACTGTGTCATATATGTAAACTTTAAATCATAATGAATACATTAAAATAAACCTGTTGTCACGACAATGGACCCCCGCGAGCGTGGTGCAATACATTTTGATCTGTTGGATGCATAAGAAATATTATTCATATTTCATAATCTTATAGGAATGAATGTGGTGAGAGGTGGAATATGCTCATTGTTATTTTTCTACTAACATGCAGCCATGTTTAACATTTCTACTATAATCTATGTTTTAAAGATACCAATGCTAGCCTTTGTGGGAGTTATCTTTGTTTCCTTTATATTTAATCCTACATAGACGATAGGGAAGAGTGGGACAATAAAAGTTACATCATTGAGACCTTGCGCATAAAATTGCAATGAAATCCTTATTAACTGATTCATTAAAAAATTGCAAATGTTTTTTGCTAACATATGATATCTTTACTATCATCTAATAGTAACACGTTTGAATGAAACCGTTTTACATTCTCCATGAAGTTATAGAGACCAAAAAATATATACAAACCGAAAGCAAAACATTTTAAACAAATGTAAGACGTTCAGAAAATATATTGATTATTTCATCATACGTCGAAAAAGAAATCGACTTCTAGAACAAGTTTATCCCACAGAAATACCTCTCATAAAATCTGACAAATCACAATTTTCTACAGTGCCATATCATGTGAATTTCTACAGCATGTTTGAAGTAACAGACAGGGTGTCATTACGCTTCAAGAATCAATCGATCAATCGATAAAGTAGAGACAATATTCATTTCAAATATGAAAGAAATTACATATTCTGAGCTTTAATAAGAGTGAATCTTTGTGAGTCATAGCAATTAAGAAAACCAAGGAGATATGTTATGGTACTTTACCAGAGGCTTACTGTTATAAGAAAATAAAGTGAGTTTACCTGCTCATCAATAAGATATGTTATGTTAAGTAAAGTGCGAGGAACAAATACATGAAACTCCTTATCATTAGGACTTGGTAATCAAACCTTGAATCCTTCGTTGAACTAAAGCAATATTTTGCGCTGATTTGTCATCTTACCAAGTCATGAAATATGATAACCAACACATGTTACTAAGAGTTACAACCACTTTACTGCTCCTAGCATGTGAACCGTTGATCTTTATATCCAGGACATGGAACGTTTCTTATCTTTTCCTTTATTTCTTCCTTTAACGGTCGAGCATGATATCGTCATGGCAACAAGTCACATCAGAATGCAGCTTTAAGTTAAGAGAAAGAGAACAAATTCTTTAAATAAGAAGAAGACATTTTAACAAATATATTCGCAAACCTTTCACACCAGATGTAAAGAGCGTAGTGCGAGATATTCAGTGCGTCATTGTGCATATCTGTCATTTAACCGCCCATCAAATAGAACATGACCCATGAGGATGACAATTGTTTGCGTTCATAATCCATAATTAACTTTTTTTCTTGTATTTGTGAGTGTTTGAGGCCATTTGGGGTCAATTTTTTGGATTATTGATTACCTCATGATATCAAATCAAAGAACATAGCATTACTGGGATAGAAAACTACTGAGATAGGAAACCACACAATTGGCTGCATAACACATTTGGCATGCATGACACATTTGGCATTGTATTGAAAGAACATAGAATGAACATAGAAATGAAAGAACATAAAATCGTTTGGGAGATAGAAAACCACAGAATTGGCTGCATAACACATTTGGCATGCATGACACATTTGGCATTGTATTGAAAGAACATAAAATGAACATAGATATGAAAGAACATAAAATCACTCGGGAGATAAAAAACCACACAATTGGCTGCATGACACATTTGGTATGTTTTGAAAGAACATAAAATGAACATAGATATGAAAGAACATAAAATCACTCGGGAGATAGAAAACCACACAATTGGCTGCATGACACATTTGGTATGTTTTGAAAGAACATAGAATGAACATAGCAATGAAAGAACATAAAATCGCTTGGGAGATAGAAAACCATGACACATTTGGACACATTTGGCATGACACATTTGGCATTGTATTGAAAGAACATAGAAATGAAAGAACATCAAATCGTTTGGGAGATAGAAAACCACAGAATTGGCTGCATGACACATTTGGCATGTATTGAAAGAACATCAAATGAACATAGAAATGAAAGAACATAAAATCACTCGGCAGATAGAAAACCACAGAATTGGCTGCATAACACATTTGGCATGCATGACACATTTGGTATGTTTTGAAAGAACATAGAATGAACATAGCAATGAAAGAACATAAAATCACTCGGGAGATAGAAAACCACACAATTGGCTGCATAACATATTTGACATGTCTTGAAAGAACATAAAATGAACATAGATATGAAAGAACATAAAATTGTTTGGGAGATAGAAAACCACAGAATTGGCTGCATGACACATTTGGTATGTTTTGAAAGAAAATAAAATGAACATAGATATGAAAGAACATAAAATCACTCGGGAGATAGAAAACCACACAATTGGCTGCTTGACACATTTGGTATGTTTTGAAAGAATATAGAATGAACATAGCAATGAAATAACATAAAATCGCTTGGGAGATAGAAAACCATGACACATTTGGACACATTTGGCATGACACATTTGGCATTGTATTGAAAGAACATAAAATGAACATAGAAATGAAAGAACATAAAATCGTTTGGGAGATAGAAAACCACAGAATTGGCTGCATGACACATTTGGCATGTATTGACAGAACATAAAATGAACATAGATATGAAAGAACATAAAATTACTCGGGAGATAGAAAACCACAGATTGGCTGCATAACACATTTGGCATGTATTGAAAGAATATAAAATGAACATAGCAATGAAAGAACATAAAATCACTTGGGAGATAGAAAACCACAGAAATGGCTGCATGACACATTTGGCATGTATTGAAAGAACATAAAATGAACATAGAAATGAAAGAACATCAAATCACTAAGGATGTAGAAAACCACACAATTGGCAGCATCACACATTTGGCATGTATTGACAGAACATAAAATGAACATAGAAATGAAAGAACATAAAATTACTCGGGAGATAGAAAACCACACAATTGGCTGCATGACACATTCGGTATGTTTTGAAAGAACATATAATGAACATAGCAATGAAAGAACATAAAATCACTTGGGAGATAGAAAACCACAGATTTGGCTGCATGACACATGTGGCATATTTTAAAAGAACATAAAATGAACATAGAAATGAAAGAACATAAAATTACTCGGGAGATAGAAAACCACACAATTAGCTGCATGACAAATTTTGCATGTATTGAAAGAACATAAAATGAACATAGAAATGAAAGAACATAAAATCACTCGGGAGATAGAAAACCACACAATTGGCTGCATGACACATTTTGCATGTATTGAAAGAACTTTAAATGAACATAGCAATGAAAGAACATAAAATCACTCGGGAGATAGAAAACCACACAATTGGCTGCATGACACATTCGGTATGTTTTGAAAGAACATATAATGAACATAGCAATGAAAGAACATAAAATCACTCGGGAGATAGAAAACCACACAATTGGCTGCATGACACATTTGGTATGTTTTGAAAGAACATATAATGAACATAGCAATGAAAGAACATAAAATCACTCGGGAGATAGAAAACCACACAATTGGCTGCATGACATATTTGGTATGCATGGAATGGGATGTTTTTTAAGATGGGTTGTACATAAGTGTACTGCATGTGAATGCATACGTACTACATGACTATGGACTATGTTAAAAAATGGGCTTCGATTTGAATAGGAGGAAAGGGTTAATATGATGACACTACTGTATTTTGTTCCTCACCCCGAACATTTACTTTAAGTGGTTCGGACCACTTGATGAGGATCACTTAAGAATTTTACCCTCTCATATAGTCAATTAAATGTTTCGTCCACACAAGGGTCTCAGCTATCTTTTAAATACGTACTTTGACAACCTTAAGTCGGGGCTCAGAAAACTTGCCTGCGTTCGGCATTTATCCTACCTGTGCTAAGACCATTTCAAAGGATGGGTCTCCGTTAGCCTTCACATCAGGAACAATCCCCCCACCTCCCCTCCCACTTTGAGAATCAACTTGTCGCCCATGTAACCTTCTAAGATAAGGAAGTAAATATATTTCCATAGAAACGGAAAGCAGTGTCCTTAAATCCAATACGGCCTCTAAAAACCTGTAACAATAATCCTCATTCGAACATAGAACTATGTGGATGCTGGGACTAAGTGTTACTAAGCATAGGTCATAGTTTGTTACAGGATCACAAAATTTGTAATCCCAGTGTCACATTTTGTATAAAAAAATATGTCAATTAACCTTTTAAAAGGTTATTTACTAATTCGGACAGTATTGTGTCAACTATGAAGCTATTAAGTTTGACTGTGTTTCCAGCTTATGAGAAAGTATTACTTGATTAATATTCTTGGTGATACTCAATTGCAGTTTACCTTTAATTGGCGAAGACTGTATTGGAATCGAAATATTCTCTATTTGAATAATCTCAACTGCAGTTCATTTTAAATTAAAGTACTATTTGCGACAATTTGAAGGATAAAATACTTAAGAGTGGATTTACAGGTTGTATGACTCAGACGTTTCAGCGTTCATTACCTGTTAATGGGAGCTCTGGCACAATCCATTTTCTGTAACTATATTCGGTGTTGCAGTTTGTTGGTATTTTTTGTACGGCACAGCTATAAGCATAATAAGATGACAAGTTTAATAATTTCAACTGCAGTTGGTTTTTCAAGTTAAAGTAATATTTCGACAATTCGAAGGATAAAACACTTTATAGTGGGTATTAGGGGTTGCATAACTCAAGCGTTTCAGCGTTCTTTCGAATGAGAACGAACTATTGTGTAGTCATTATTCCGGTGCTTATCATTGTAACACGGTCGAAATAATGAAATGCATCTACATGGTTCTCACTTTCAAACAGCGACACAACTATTTGAAGTGATGTTACATTACATACATATGTTGGTAACGACATTTATATTTATTATGCCATTTTGTTGTTAAGGTTTCTTTGCAATTCACCAGATATTTATTTATTTGTTTTTTTTCTTCTGTAGAGGCCAAGTGCAAGCAGATACATCCCTAGGAGAGCATGTTCATCAACGAGCGTTTTCAATCGGTACGAATATCTCCTAGACGAACATGGTGTCAAAGTGCACATTGATCCTCCGAAATACTTTTGGGTGACAGAGTGTGATCCTGAACCAGGTGCAGAATGTCTAGGACTCGGCCCTGCTTATAACTCACCTATTAGCTCTTTATGCGAGCAAAAGTACAGCTGGATTAACGTCCATGGCGTCAAAAACGGAGTGACCGGTGATTACTGGGTCTACATTCAGTCTTGTTGTTCATGTGCCGTCATCTTACCCCATCTATAGGTCGAATATCAAAGCAGTGCAATGTTGCCCAACTGTACCGAATGTCACACAAGCACACATACCAATACGCTAACGCATATTGTTAACTGGTTTCTTCAGTTTCCATGCAAAGAGAGCATAGTATGTACATTACCCTTAACATCCTCTCCACACATGATGTAATCACATCGAAAGCAAGTATTTTGAAATTGTTAGATGCAGAAGTTCATGATATAATGCCAGAGCATAGCCATAACTTGTGTGTTTAGCTCTCATCCTAGCATTTACCAACAAAGAAATTGCATCAGTTTTCAAGATTTAACAGAATAAATGCTTCAGAGCAAATGTTTCGTCATGTATGATATTCACAAAGGAAATGCAATGACTTCAATGTACACAATTATGTGTAGTATTAGCATTCGTGCTTTCGTACTGCAACAGTAATACAGCCAATACATTAAGGACAGAAATTCCTCAATGTTTCATGTTGCATGTCTTGTTACAAAAGGTGCAAACTCAATTGATTTGGTTATATTGGCATCCAGCAACGAGTAAGGTACTAGGTTGCCCTTTCAAGCCGTTTTGTTATCATCTGTGTACGCAATATTTTCTTATTATTGTTTGAAGCAATATTTAATTCTTGATTCAATTTGTGCGAATATGGCGATCATGTTGTTGAGAAGAGATCTTAAACTTTCACAATAAATACCTTCTCAAGAAATGATCGATCAAAGAGCAGTTTTAGACAGCCCAGTCAATTGTGGAAAACCTCCTTCCACCTCTTTGAATCAAGAACAAATGTTTGTGATACATGTTTGATATTTACAGTCGGAAATAACATTGGAAACCAAATACAAAATGAATGTTAACTTTAACTGAAAAGCGCTTTTGTGCAGGAACTCAAAACCAGTTCCGTTCAACATATGGGACATTTGTAGTGGTTGAGTAATGAATTATGATTTAGTTACGACCGAGCTATGGTGACATCATCTTATTATTCTGAGTGAATTTATTTGCAGTATTTCTACGATTAATGGTATTACTGGTATGTTTATTAGTGTTGCAATTATGGATGTTAGTATTATTGCTAACCATAAAAGCTTTACAGACGAACTGCTATGTTATTTTACAACATTTATAATTGTTGCTTGTACAGTACGTACAAGTCTAAATAGTTTGCATTTGGATTTTGCTAAATTTATTCCATGTACGTTATAATTGTATCCTACCCAAATAAAAGATGATAAATATCATTAACTACTGAAATCTCCTTCAGCGTTTTGAAATAATACTTTGCTGAAGACCGCCCGATTTTTTTTAAGAACTAAATATAAAATAAAGTTAAAACTCCATTAAAAATGTCGAGTTATTATTCACTGAGTCTATTTCTAAGTTTTTGGTTGATTATGATTATGCAAGCCACTCTGCGTATAGTTTCCTTTATAATTGTACGTCAAAAAGAAATTCACAAATCAGTACCATACATAAAGTTATGAAGAAAAATCTTTGATCGCTTAAGTCAAGTAAGAATAGCAAGAAGCGTGAACTTGCATAGTGGAAGAAACATTTGAGAGCTTAGACACCCAATTTGAGTGTTACTGTATATAGCACTTCTATAGGTTACCCACATTGCAACTAACAGATGTAACTATAGCAACGCAAAAGTCAAATATTAAAATGGCACCTGATAAAGCAGTTTGCAATGCAGACAACGGGAAAGAGAACTTTTAAGAAGTTTTTTATTCAGTCATGCTTACATTGAATTGTCTATTTTTTAATACAAGAACTGTTTTAATCTTGTACGAAACTGTTCTGGAAAGACCTAAAGGTTGTTATAATATGTCAAAGAAATTCTTAAGAAGTCAAATAAATATCATTGAATGTCATAGTTTCGCTTGTTTATACACCGGAATACGATGGATTTAGAATGCGTCACGTTCACTTGAAATTTCTCTTCTATCAAATTGTCTGAAAGCATTTACGAAATAAAACAAAGACGTGCACAATTCTATAAATAGTCATTAGCTCGTGGGACGTGTTAGCTAATAAAAAGCGAACTCTCGTGTTGATGAACTACGCTAGTTCATTAATTCAAAACCTTTGGAAAACAATCAAATTAGTTGTGCCCTGCAGCCACTGTTCGTTGTATCAGCTATACCACAGAGTAACATTGGTGAGGTCATTAATACTGAAACATTGTAGTATAAAAGATTTTTGTAACTCCTTCAATGTATTTCAAATTTATTGGGATTTTCAAACAAACAGCACTAGGTTTTGACATGAGTATAAACTGAGTATGTATCATGTTTGTCACAGTATTTACTAAAGCAATAGATTGATTAGTGGTTCTTCTCCTTTTTCTTTAGCGCGGTAGCCATTTGTATCAAATGTTATTCGTTATATGAAAATGCCAATTCATTCACAGTGACGAAGAGCTCAATTAGAATTTCCGCTTAAATTATAAATTCTTGTGCATAAAGACCATAAGTCCTTTAATCCTTCTACCAGAAACTCATGGCATGGGATAATATTGACATTTAAATATCAAGATCCCTATGATATTAACTCATTGATGTATGGCTATTTGTTAGGCTTGGTTTTAATTGATCCACAGGGAGTTAAATCGAATAAGATAAATGCCATCAGTTACACAAGACAGTGAAACGTCTTTTATTAATACCTACCTCCTGGTCCGTGTCCGTCTGAAGATTACATACTGTGACGCATTTATCAAGAAAGGGTAGTTATGCCATATGTATGCACGTAAATTGTTACGTTGACGTTCGTAACTGATTTGAACTGTAACGAATTATTAACTAGACCAGGAGCCGGGATGCGGTTGGGGTGGGGATTGGGGTGGGGGCGTGTTACATGGCTGGGGAAGTTAATAGTGTCTAATGTACCACGGTGTCTTTCATGGATCCAAATTAAAGAAACTGGGTGTGTGGTAATGCATGTTCTAGGATGGTTTCCCTCTAAAGTGAACTAGATCATCCCAAAAGACCACCTCTTGAAAATTCCCTGTTCTCATAGACTACCTTCTGAAAGTCTTTGGATCAGGGGTGCCCATCCTACCCAACCCCCCTCGCCATGAATTCCCGTGCGTTCTGTACAACAAATATCAATATTCGAGTGCTATTTACAACCATAAGGCATCTTGTCTTGTTATTTTGCTACAGAACTAAGAAGTTTCACTACAAAGGGAAATGGAAATGATCATTTTTAACGTTTATATCTTTCAAGGTATTTTCTTTTGGTATTTGAGGAAGTTGATCATCATGCAGGTCTCTTGGTAAAGAAATCTGTAAGTTTTTGTAAGAAAGCAAAAACATATTCATATTCCTGAAGTATAAATATATTCACTCCTAATTTAGAGTGGGTGGACTATGTTCTTACATTTCATTGTCAGTGGCTGCATAAAATTGAAAAGTACTCCTTCAAGAGAAGCTATAATTATTTGGAGAGAACGACATCAAAGCTTTATGTAACAGACTGAAAAAACATATTGGTCACGTACACGTATCACGAAAGTTTACCGTATGGCATAGGTCCTAGACAATCTGACCTATATCTATACATCAATGTATTAGTCTAAGCTTTCTATCGTGTGGTCAGACTCATTAATGTGAATTAGCTTTGATCTGCATTCTCAATGATTTGGGGGAGGTTACCAGGATTATAATGCCCATATAGATTGGGTGATGTTCGCTAAATGCGTATACATTACAAAAACCAGAAAGATGTTCTTAAAATCTGCTGGTTTGGAAGACTTTGCAACCCCCCCCCCCTACCTCCCACCCTACACCATAAACAGAAAGAAGAAAAACGTTTATGGGCTTCCGGCAGGGGTACTGGTAATGGAATTGTCTGACAATGGTCATTTGTGACAACTGGTGGTATGAGGAACAATTTGTAGTATGCTTGACTGGAATGAGTTGATTTACCTCAAGTGATGAGGGGTGGGATTATGGAAGTACATCCTCACAAAAAACGTGTGGTATCGGTCATTCATGATGCATATAGGTATGTGGAACATTTTGGGCTACTCGAAAAGGTTATCTAGCTTAACTTTAGGGCTCGAAATGTATGTCTGCCAGACGCCTTCTACCTCTGAAAATGTCTGGAATCACTGTTAGAAATACTGTGAGACAATTTGTTACCGTTTAGGATGATTGAGCTCATTCTAGAATCAAAATTTCCTATTGATCGATCTAATGAAGAGACTCAAGAGGTGTCAGACAGCATAAATTTACTGGATGCACTTGTCAATGCAATTTAGTGACGACCCCATCGAATTATGTATTCAAAGGTTGAGATAAAGTTGTGTAAACTCTGTGCACAATATAGCAGAAACCGTTCAAGTTGGTATTGAACCATCAGCCGACTAACGTGCAATCTTGCGTCCTTTTTAATTTACTGATTGAAAATCACCTAAAATATTTAAGAACAAATTAACGAGGAAAAAAACTAGTGCAAATAATGGTGCCAAAATATTCTCTTTGGTTCTGCAATGCTATTAATTAATAGTCTGCTTAAACAAACCAAAATGCTAACCTGCAGGCTTGATCAGGCATGTCACCCCTGACACTATATCATTGTTTCCAAGTCTCTGGAATGGACTACATATACTAGACTTACACCTGCGATGGTTCTCGTCATTGTTGACGACGAGATCTTTTTAACCACACTTTCACAACTAGCTCATAGATTGAGATATGTTACAGCACTATACACAATCATTGGAGATTAAAATCATAGGACCTATAGCCGTATCTATAAGACACTGTTAGGAACGATAAGACGCTGAAGTTCCCCGTTGCCGCGTTCAGTATATGGCTGCCCTGTTAGTACCTCAATTGTCGTGTAGTTTCATTATCTTTCACTTAAATCATATGTTTCTTTGAACAAACGAAAGAATTTTGTCATTTTAAAAAGAAAGATGCCTGCAGGTCATACAAACTCAAAAGCATTTTGCATTCTCTTCAATACGGGGAAATTCCTTACAGCTAAAAAAGTTAACAACCTATGAAGGAATTCATAACATCTACCTTCGAAGCAGCTGATACTAATACTTAGTACACGGTAACAACTGGTGCGACCTGTAACACTTTTATACCGTTTTACGAACACAAAGTAGTAATCACTGATGCACGGTTGTGGGACATGAACAGTAGTAACATGTGTTACAGCCTGGTGGCACCAGTATAGTTACTGTACTTGCTATGTGTTTGAAGTAAAGGAGGTATACGGTTCCGCTTGATTCCAGTTTACACCTCTCTTTATATTACGCCAATTCGTCATGCCGAGAACGAAGAAAGGCCATGGTCGGGTATATCCATAATTATGCCTACTTATAGCATAAAACGACTAGATACGACTTCATCTTAGAATCGCGTATTAAAGAACTCACATTAAATGGTTGGTACAGCAACTACTGTTCATGTCCCACAACCGTGCATCAGTAATTACTACTTTGTGTTCTTAACATGTGTAACATGTGTTATAGGACATGAACAGTAGTTACTGTACGAGCCATGACTATCGGATGTTCGAAGATATAGACGTTCTAGGACGAAACTAAGAAAACTCTAGGAACACATAGTCCCAAATGTTGAGTAGACTTATATAAATATTTCACATATAGGTTTCGGAGACGAGCAAAAACGTTTCGAGCATACAAATGTCCACTTTTGTTTGTTTGAATATATGGGGCGATACAGCTGACCCTGATGTATACTCCGTATTATTCAACACGAAATATTGCATAATAAACATAAGTTTTCCATATTGAACGAAATCGGTTAACATTGATTGATATAAATGATATGCTAAATGCAACGAGAGACCTGCGGCGGTATTTCTCCAACAGTGATATGAATAAGTTTGACAACTATTATATCGCGTAGGCTCATAAATTACAGTAACGCCCAGCTTCATAACAGACCATAAAATACATTAAGATATAATAACATATGCCTAATATTAACATAAATATAATCATATTGTTAACACAGAGCCAAGTGACACCGTTTCCCAGATTCCCCGTAGATAGTAAACATTCCCCAGGCGTACAGTACCTCTTGAAGGATTTTTTTCGAAGTAACTAAGGAACATCTTTAAAAAAACAACCCACCCGTTATGGCAAATGCTATTTCTGATGCAATTACATGAAGATATTTATGTAAATGTGTACATTTGTCTGACGTTACTGTGTTTAAAATGACAATGACACTCCATTCGTGGAAACATTAAGAACATTAACCAAAAAAGGGAAAGCTCTTTGTGGCGTGATGCACAAATGAATTGATACATTAGATACCCAAGACTTCCATGGCCCCTATAAGTGTAACCGAAACCTATAATGCATCTCTCTTTCATCTTAAAGCATCTCTTAGAGATTGGGAGGTAGGTTTTTCTTCTTCTTTTTTCTTCAAAAACCACCCTGCTACACATTGTATTATTACATTGCAATGGATCAACTTAAGATACCGTCCCGACAGATTTTCCCCAAACTAAAATACTTCGACGTATAATACCGAGCCGCTTGAAAATTGGAAAAGTATTTTACTTTTAGTTTCACTTCTTTGTTTTTGTAAATGAAACTTGAGTGAACAAGTTATTTTGAAATAGATAACATTGAAAACTTTATTAAAAATCAACTCAATATGCAGCTTTAATGGCAGCTCCCTGCTATAATGGAACTTGGCCTCCCTGGATACAGCATTTCAAATTAATTATGTAAGACGTGGGCAAATTGACTGGAAGGGTAATGAACTGAATTTAGAAACAAAAAATAGTTTCGAGATTTACTAAAAACATTTTTAATGCTTTTAAGAGGGGAAAACTAACGAATGATGAAGGTGATTCACATGATCGTTACGGGGTTCTCGACTTTCAAACGAATGATCCAAAATTATTACAATTGAATAATGGAATACAAGGTGATAAATGGTCACTGAAGCAACATTTCTGTTATGTTTCTTCCGATAGAATTATGGAGGAATCCAAAATTCTTTAATAGCCGTATCAATAAATGACCGCGATAAATTTGGTAGATGTTATTAATTTACATCTAAATAGAGATATATTAATTGATCAATAGATATATCGGCCAACGTCTTACTAATAAGAATGGATATAATTGACATCGCAGATAAGGTAAACGTGTTTTTATTCCTCTAACATTTAAAGGTATAAAATAATGTGCGTAGTATAAAGTAAGCAAGTTAGAACTACATTTAGTGTTTATAGTTCTTTTAATATATGAGCTCAATGATCGGTCTGCGATGGAGTCATGTGCTGAAAAGATAAAGTCAATTTCCACTTTTTGCAGTAGGAAAGGCGGAGTGGGATGGGAAGGGGGGGGGGGATTCAGGTGTTAGTCCGTCCTGTTACAATCATGAAGCCCCCTCCCCCACACACTCTCATACACCACACAACGGACACCAGACACACACTCACACAACACCACAACGCTTCAAAAAGCCATGATTCATCAAGGATAACTTTCGACAGAATCCACTCAGAAAGATGGAGCTGTTTTGGAATCAAAACTAGCGTTTGTGACGGTATCACAATCGAACAGGTGACTGGTTAACTGCTCCGCTCTCTTAGCTGCCGATCCTCTCCACCTTCGTGAGGTTTTTTAAATTATATTTATTCATTTTATATCTTATTCGTTATCGTAATATTGTTTCAGAAAAACAACCCTGTTCCTATTTCACCAAGCAATATTACATGATTATTTACATTTGTATGGCCTTTATACCTCTTACGAATGGCGGCGCTATTTCTCAAAGAAATCGTTCCAACGAACCAGTAAACTTTTGAATTCATGGGAGACAAAACCGTCGGTGATGAAACTTAAAAAGTAAACTTAATTGCAGACCTTTATGGCATTTCTTGTCCTCTTAAACACATTTTGTTCCAAACATTTAACTATGTAGAGTTAAACGGAGACACATATTCAATTTCAAACACGTTTTAAAAATGTGTAACGTAAAGTAATGGTCGGAAGCAATATTACAGTTATTTTCTTTCATGATTTCATGGTTTCCGTTATGAAACTTCATAAATATACATTTTGCAATCCAAGTCGCTCGCGTTCTGTATATGAAATGTATATGTTATTATTTGCCTCTACGAAGCTAACGTTAAGTAGAATGTAAAGTGCATGAAAGTGGACATCCGATACATACAGAAAACACAGTTACAACTGTTAATCTTAAAGTTTTGTACCAAAGTAAGAACTGGATCGTGCAATAAATCGCTAGCATGTGCTATTATGATAACAGTAAGAACTTAGGATATGTGTAATTCTAATAAATCCATGCAGTTGTTGGTATTTGTAGAATTACACATATCCTCAGTTCTTACTGTAACCCTAATAGCACATGCTACCGATTTATCAGATTTGTCAGCACGATCCAGTATTTACTGTGGTACAAAACTCTAGATTTACAGTAGTAACTTTCATCTCTGCATGAATCGTCTGAAGTGAAACACGTTCTCCAAAAGATTCGCATTCTGGATTACGCAACCACGACTAGCATTGTATTTTTCATCACGTTTTTTTCTTTAACTAATTTAACTAATTATTTCTCTTTCAAATGGACAAACAGTTGCTGATCCTGTCAATACCCTCTGCGTTAATATCAGGGTGCTTTAGAATAAATACGATCATCAAGTAACTTATCCGAATCGCAAAGAAGAGCAACATTATCACAACTAACTGTGATGATACCTCGAGAAGTATTAATAAATATATAAATAGCGTCCTCTTTTTCTTTCTGGAGGAACATGGCATTTGAAGGAAGAGGCCTCGTTGTCTTTGTCCGCATTTTTCATGATTTTATAGCCAATTTAGAGTTTAAAATAAAAGACGAAAGCGATTGACGATCATTAAAGATTTTCGTCTATAAATGTATGCATATGTATATAATTTATAGATAGTAAAAGGTCATCTCGGTTGTTTTACTCATACCCATTCATAACACAATGAATTCAAATAAAACATTATGCTACACCAGGCCTCATCACAAGCATAATCACATGATGTTTGTCCCAATGTCAAAGGATTGCAGATGAGAATTTCTGGCGAATTGTGCAATGTATCCCGTATACATTGTTTTCATGCTAACATGATTCTTTCCCAAATGGAGGAAACAGCACATACCTGAAAGAACGTTGTATTTCAGTTTGATTTCACACATGCATGAAGTTAAACGGCATAGCCTATGCGATGTTTCTTGCATATGTCATGTGATATTTTTACAGGGTGCACGACCAACCATTTTTCCATTGGCTACGGTATAAAAGAAAGCACGGTAAACACAAAGTATACGTAATAACAATCCTTCCACAATCTCGCAAATGTTAATATGTTACGTTTTAACTCGATAAATAGATGGTATGCTTTCTTACACTTCGCAGCAGTAGTAATAATTATTATAATAATAATAATAATAATATATATATATA
>JAIPMN010001754.1:8549-22156 GCA_020650975.1 Apostichopus californicus | reverse complement strand
TCTCTAGTTTTATCAATTGTAAATGTTCTTTCAAATTGTGCTAAGAAATTTTTGTCCTGCACACAACTAAGGTGGCATTGTGTTTTCTAATTGCAAGTGTTTTAGGTTGTGTTCTAAACTATTGGCTAGCATAAACAAACATTCAAAATGGTTCAGCAATACGGCAACATCATAATTGTCATCAAAGTCTGTAGGAAAGAAAATAGAGCAAAAAAACAAAATTGACGTGCATCAGGTACGCTATAATCGCACCCTGTGAAATGACGTTAAAAACAGGTAAGACGGTAGTTTATTTTCAGAATGAATACACACACACATCTATATATACATTCTATATTTAGGTGTATATATATTTAAATATATATTTATATATGTATATATATAAATACATATCTATATATATATATATATATATATATATACATATCTATATATATATATATATATATAGATGTATATAGGTGTATATATATATCTATATATAGGTGTATATATATATAGGTGTATATTTAGTAAGCAAAGATGAAGTCTAGTAATGAAAGCCATGGTAGTCATATTTTAACAAACACATGAAAGATTTACAAAACAATCTCAGGGTTGGATGGTGAGGAAGATGTCTTTACTACTTACCAGCAAGCCACTCATAGACAAAGTTATATGGTAACTCACCTTTACACATAGATCAATACTAACTATCCTCAGATACTGCACACAGCACAATTTCAACACACATTTGAAGTCTCCCCCCCTCCCCCTCCTCTCTCTCTCTCAGATCCTTACAGTCAACAAAACAAATATTACAAGAAAATTTTAAAATAAACATAAATGGAACAGGCTCTATACACAGCTGAGTACAGGAAATACCAATTGTTATACCTTGCTATAGTTCACTGAGCCTAGAGTAGCGAAAAACACAGCTTAAGTCAGGTAAAAGAAGCTTGTAACTTGGAAAAAGGTTTCCAGTTTTGAGGAGATGTTGGCAGGTGTATGTTTAGTTCAGTTTTAACAACTGGTTCATGTATGAGGGTTATCACTTTGTTGTTGACAGATCGTATCAATCACAACAAATGGCACTGATGTAGTTACAACAGGTACTTTTCAGGTTAAGAGAAATTAAAGACAATATTTTCCCCAAAAAGGATGACAACTTGCAGAGCCTTGTCATGTAAGGTCAATCATATTTCAAAGTGAAAGGTACAAATACAATTCTTGTCAGTCAAAGTTCAACAAAGATATAACATTGCTAAAACATCACTAAACAGGAATGCATAGTAGTACTAGTAGATGTAAGTACACAAAATTAAGATAATCATCATAGTCATGGACTCATTGGTCATAAAAAATGGAATGCTTCAATCAAACATTTTCAATACAAAATCAATTGATGCATTATTAATCAACTAAGTTTAGGTGACATGTACACATAAATTCTTGGGGTAAGACGTTCAGAGTTTTGTAAGAATTGTGTTTTGAATTGACATTCTCATATATATATGTATTGAAACATAGCAATATTTCCCTAATTGTGCAAACCACTTCATGAGAGGCTGCTCTAGCTCCATCCTTCCAGCAGGGAGTAAACAAGACCAGCGAACACCTACCAACTGATGAATACCGAAAAGCCAAGTCTCCTCCAAAATAACTCAAACATAAAAATACTCAAAATCACAAAACATTCAGAAAGTCACATTGCAAATGAAATTGTGGTGGATAAATATCTCTCAAAGAGGTGGAGGAATACATTCAAAATGTAAATGTAATGAAACAGCCAAGAGAATAACAGCAGTTAAGTATTCAATGTGTGAGTTAATCGCAAGAATGTCAAGAAAATAAAAACAGTATCTATCACCAAATAAAGTCATGTTTGTGTAAGAAAGAACATTGTATAATGTCATCAAATCAACTTTATATGATCAACAATGCCAGTATTTGAAGTTAGCAATATAGCAAGAAATGTATCATCAATGCAATGTGAACATCGGAATAATAAAAACAGCATAAATTCATTCCAAAGAGGAAACACAACCAACATACATGTTCTCATGCATACAGTGTTACACAGAATTCTACCAGGAAGGACAACGAAACATTTTAAATTTTATAAAGATGTTTGTCAGAGCAGCTACGCAAATACATACACCCGCTCGGAAACAACAGGAAAAAGGTAGGAAATAACCATGTGAAATTATTTTTACCAAATGTGCTTTCTGATACTGGATCGAAGGCCAAAAAAGCTATTTACTTACCTACTGAGCTGGGGGTTGATAGGCCTGTTGAGCCCCCTGTTGGTAGCTGCTGGTTGGGGGTTGGTATCCACCCTGAGCAGGGGCTGCTGCAGCCTGCTGGTAGTTGTTGGTGGCTGCTGGCTGCTGGTAACCCTGCTGAGGGGCTGCGCTTGCAGCTGGCTGCTGGTAACCCTGCTGTGGTGGTGCAGCTGCAGCACCCGCAGAGAGAACAGTCGTGGCTTGGTTGTTGTAGAAGGTCGCTAACTGCCTGTAGTAGTCAGCCCATTGCTGGCTAAAGTCTGGTTGACCAGGCTGGGGTGGGTTGGACAGCGCAGCTTGAGCTGCAGACTCAGCCTGGGCAGCTGAGGGGCAGATTAAAAGACAGATATATCTTAAAATGAATCAATATGATCTGGCACAGACATATTTTAAAACTCCAAAAGACTTGAACTTTTGACTTAAGTTGTCCAATTGGTCACTCTGAACTAAATAATGGACAAAGAAAGCAATCATACCTGTCCAATTAGCTGGAATGCTACATTGACACAAGGAAGCACATTACATCTTGTGACAATTCAAAAAAATCAAACATTTAGCTTTCCCAGTTTAAACTTTAGTGCAAGCTTTACAATAGAGTTCCAAAAACCTGGTGATCTCCTGCCTCTATTGAGATTATATTATTAATATACCACAACAAACGTGTGAAAATCTAGCCAAATGTTATACAGTCAAATGATATACAACTTAAGCGTGACAAGGAAGTATATATTTTACGAGGGAGTTCTGATGCCAGAACTCAGCCATTTATTAAAATTTTACCTTGTTGTCTGTAGTATGCTGCTAGTTGGTTTGGATCCTGTGTTGCAGGGGGTGGTGCTTGTCCTGGCATAGTCCCAGGTGCAACTGAAGAAGGTAAAAGAAGATCAGAAATTAACCCCTTCATGCTACCACAACTACTGCATAGCAAATCACATTTCACAAGGAGAGAATAAACTGTTAAGGAACTACAAATTACTGCAAATAGCCTGAACATAATGTATCAAAGCCTGTCTTAATATATATAAAGGCCTGTCTTTCCATTGGTACTGACCCTACTAAGATAGCCCCTAATTTATATTTACATCAAATCAAGATAAAATTATCATTTTGAGTTGCTTCTCAGATTTGATTACACAAGCACCATTTGTTATTTTGTTTTTTAGACAACATTTTTAGAATTGAATAAATTCCATTTATAACTGCCTCATTTACCTTCTTTCTGGTGACAACAAACACAAACAAGAGGAAAGTGTCTTAGTGTGATGAACTGCAATCTTGTTTTGAGCAGTACTTGGTACATTTGGTAACATGGTGCACTGATCACAGCATGACATAACACATCATACAATGCTAAACATGTTTAGAGACTTTCATATTATTATCAATCACCTTTAACAATTCTTAAAACTTTGCAGAGTTGGGGACACTTTCTTCATGATGGGTACTGACACTGGACTAGTCCAGCTATGAAACGCAGATTTTAGGGAGAAAATTGTACCAAATCTGTAACAAACTCAACCTCAGAAGTTGCATTAAGCATCTGCAAACCTAAGATAACTAGTTATAAGATAACATGATATGTAGAAGGTCAGTGCAAACAAATCCAGAACTATGATTTACAAAGTGTATCCACTCCTACTGTCGTCCAGTGTAGACTGTATGTTCAGTGAATGATCTGTAGACCATACTCAAGTCAACCAAAAGTAAGTCATTTCAAATGTTGTTACTCACCGGCTGGCTGTGCTGTAGCCTGTGGAGTACTAGTAGCTGACATCTGTGCAGCTGGTTGCTGCACAGATTGCTGCTGGGCTGGTGCAGCCTGCTGTGGGGTGCTTGCAGGCTGTTGCTGCTGTGGCTGTTGGTAGTAATTGTAGTATGGATTCCACGGTTGTTGCATTGGTGCTGCAGGCTTGGGAGCTTCCTGTGGGGGTTGCTTCAATGAAGCAAAATAAATTGGTTCAGTAAATCATATAAAATACCTGGCATGTACCTCGATGTTCTTCATGTAATAAGCTTCAGTTTTTCAATTTTATTTCCTCACAAAACACTGAAAATACCTGTGCTGTACCTGTACAAGAAAAACAAACTGTTCTATATCTTTGCACTTGTACAGTTTCTTTACCAGTTTGTATAGCATTATTGCTATGGATATTCCCAAAGATACAAGGGCTATTTGATTCCATACAGCTAGTTTTCATTTGCGTAACTTAACAGCCCTCTTTGCTCCGATTCCAATGGCACTGAAAGATTTGAATGCCTGGAGATGCTTGTCATCAGCAAAGTTAAACGCTTCCCAATAAAATTGTACAATTTCAAATTCATTAGCGAATCATGCAGGTAACCCAATTTTGTTTGTTTGTTTCTATTTCAGAATGCACACTAATTCATGACATTACTCTCTATTGGAAACATACATTAACTCCCTGTACCAATCAGAGGTTCTTCTTACAATGAATGATGGATAATGTTCATGAATTTGCTGTTTAATATCTGCATTACATGAACTGTAGTAGATGCTATATTTATTTCAAACATTAAGAACGGGCAGACCGTTATATATTGTAACTGACCTGTGGCTGTGCCTGTTGGGGTTGTTGCCATGGCTGCTGGTAGTTGCTACCCCAGGGACCTCCATATTGTTGCTGCTGCTGCTGTTGTGGAGGAGGGTGTCCACCCCTGCAGATAAATCAGAGAGAAGTTATTCTCAAGCATGCTGGACATAGAAGATCTTGATAATAGTGTTTGACCGATTATATGATAATCGGTTATTACCGATTAGTTCATGTGACAATAAGGCCGATGCCGATTATGTCATCGATTTCGTAGAACTGGCCAAATATATATGATTTAGTGTTATGCATGATTACCAACTTCTAGGCCAATACAATCCAAGATGTAAATAAACGACGTACGGTGAGACGGCCGAAGTGGTTTAAACTATACTGTTTTGATATTTAGTAAGACAATAAATCTTTCCTATTAATTGTTAAACATGGATAACAGGAGGTTTTGTTAGATGCATGAAGCAAGTGGAAAAAAATAATTAAGTCTTCCCATTAAGCTTATCGGGGTATACTGTATGATGTTAACTGCCAAAACTGGATATTATATCGAAGAGCATTAGTAAAATCTCACTTTAATGACGTGCAATACCATGACACGGTAGATTAGCGCACCTTCACAGACTTCCCTGATTATTTACCGATTGTCTGATGATTGGCCAGATGACGATCAATCTAACAGATTATTGGTCGAATACTCCTTGATAAACCACTAGCATTGCCCACAAGTTATGATCACACAGCTCCTCCATGTGGCTGTATTCCATAAAATGTTTCAGTCAGTAGTGAGAGCTTACCAATGAATGCATATGATACTCATTCATTCAAGACATTCTCTTTTAAATGGGTATGAAATAGACATTGCTGTCATAAGTCTTGAACATTCACAATGCCTAGTTGGGATACGATTCACCATGAACTGGAGTGGCTCAGATCAATGAGTACTGGAGAATGATGCTTTCATCATCAGATGTAAGATAGGGCAAGTTATTGTCATCATAGCCAACCAATCCAAGATTCATCGAATGATATTGATCTCATAATCACCAATACAGAACATGTAGGACAAAATTACACACTATATGTATACATATACCCTGCACACATGTGCACACACATACATCATGTATGCATGTATATAGATAAAAGGCACCTGAAAAATCTACTTGGCTACCAGACAAATCTCAAAGCCAACAAAGATGTACGTCTGCAGAAAAAACACATTTACTTCTTCTTATAATGGTGCCATCACATCTTACTTAACACTTGAAAGTTGTATAGTGAATATTGGATAACCTCAATGTACACATTGATAACTGATACCTTGGTAAAAAAGAATAATAAACTACAACATGAGGCAAACCTAATTTGCAAGCTTTCTGCATCTCAAGGTACTCACCCAGGTGGTCCATGATTGCCATATCCACCGCCACCACCACCTCCACCGTGGCCTCCAGGGCCCATACCATGGCCACCATGACCCCCTGGTCCACCATGCATTCCTGGAGGTCCAGACTGTACAAAAAAACAACAAAATCATTAATATTGGACATTGTCAATACAATAATTACTAGTAACTAGATATCTAAATCAAACAGAGGATGAACCAATTGGTTCACACATATTCAAATGATACTTGCAAACACTGTCACTGTTCTCTGACAGACACCCATCCCAGTAAGTCCTTGTGTTTGATTTAATGACGCCTCTTAAACTGACTTCAATTGACTATCTATGTAAACTACAAACAGAAGTGAGATATATTCTAGTATATGAGCAGAATTATCAGGCTTATGGCAACATTACCAATATAAGAGATGGGACTTATCTTCAACTTGTAGAGCAAATTACTTACATTCAATGATTTTGTAGTGAAATCTATCATTGCAAAATAGAAGTAGAGTGATTTCATGGTAAGTGATTTCATGGTAAGTGGGGGGGGGGGGGATGTTACATTAACGTAGACTAATCATACATACAGAGCATAGGAATTTATAAACATTACATATGTCAGAAATGTTTTGATCCTATGAACTCTCCCCATTTCCCCATTCGCTAGCAACTCCCTGAAAGACTACCTTTTCAATTCTATGCTCTGAAAGTATGATTAGTTACCTTAATGTAACAGTGGATCTTTGAAGATGTTGTTCATAACAGGTATCTCACCCACCCCCCCCCCACCCCCTGATAATATTCAATGGGTTGCATTGCTTGGCATTTCAATAGCAACTTCTGCTGTCATACATACATTGACTTTATCATCGATGAGCTGCTGTGCTATCTGGACCTCTGTGGGATTCCCTCTGATGAAGAAAATCTTTGAACCAGGAGGGTCCAAATCCTCATTTCTGTTCACTTCGACGTACGCCCCGGACTCATCCATGATACTCTTGATCGTCTCACCGTCTTGAATGAAAACAAAAAACAAGTAACATATGATTCACTTCCACATTACTTGAAGGAGCTGGTTCCACTTTCCATCAGATTCAGATTTGTAAGGGTTATAAGATACTCTACGAGGATCTATGACCACTAAGTAGGTAAACCTTGCTTCAACAGTTAAAGTAAGAACACTGCTTTAACAACTTATCCTAGGCCTAGACTAGATGAATCCACTATGGTAGTTTTGTTGTAAAAGACAGTCCTGCTCAAGGGTTAGAGCATCTGTTGTGACAAGTCAGCAACAACTTTGCATTCAAGTGAATTGGATGACAAAGGAAGCCGTGCTGTAAATACAATCGGTTTCTTCACACAACTGGGAAGGAATGGCTCAGATCAATGAGTACTGGAGTATGATGCTTTCATCATCAGATGTAAGATAGGGCAAGTAATTGTCATCATAGCCAACCAATTCCAGAATTATATCAAGAAAAAATTACAAAAACTGTCTTTGAGTTTTCTTCAAGACACTGGTTATATATTATTATAAAACCCTTTTAACAGAAATGGCATATATACTTGTGGTTACGCTTAAATTGTTAACAGCAACTTCCTTCACAAATTGTTCTTAAAAAAAGAAAGAAGCAATTGCCACAATAGAGTTCCTTGAAGACAGGATAAAATACATCAGTGAAAGGCAATGTTATCAATATTTTGTTCAACATATTACCATTGACTTACTTTTTCCGATTATCATGCCGCACTTATTACTAGGAACAAAATGTTCAACTTGGTCTCCTCGTCCGTATCCTCCGCCACCAAACCCACCTCTTCCACCAAATCCACCTCGTCCTCCTCGAAACCCTCCTCGGCCACGTCCTCTACCTCGGCCTCCTCCACCCATCTGCAAAGAACAGCAACATCAAATTATGTCACTTTGATATCACTATGAGCTCATAAACATAAATATCAATCATTCAATTTCAATACAGCCTGCAAAATTTATCAATAATTTAAAACATTTATAGAAAACAAGGATGCAAGATATATCCAACTTCAGTTTGCGGTCAATCTTACAGAGGTATCATTTACCTTGAAGAATAAATAGAAGTGGTCTAATGAATGGAAGTGGGTTGTTTTACCTGGGCACTGCTGAGGATATCTTGGATGAAGTTTGAAGCTTGCTTGACTGCTTCCACACTTCCACTGATGAGGGCTGTCCTGTCAGGAGATTCAGGATCATCTAGACAAACAAAATTAATATATTGGTCACCAATTGTAGTGCTATGTTGATATACTCATACCATAGAATTAAGGAATAAGTTGCTCTTAGAATGCCTGTTATTGGCTCATTAAATGTTTTGACCCAAATGGAAGATTTTTGGAAAATTGCATTACTTTCAGTGGTTTGAAAAGTGCACTGAAAATCGGGCTATTTTTGAAACAGTAGAAACTTGAGGTGAGAAGTTTATATTCCTCAAATTGGGAGCATGATAAGACTATTTCTTCATATACATATTTCACCTAAGTCTGAGCCACAAAAACCCTTCTATAGCTGCCCATAAAGCTGTAAGGCATCCCCCTTATGACATTTAAAGTAAACATTCAGTAAGCATTCTAGGTATTGTACCTTCTTTAAACTGTACTTTGGCTCCGGTCTCCAACTGGATGTTCTTAATCATGTCACCCTTTCGCCCGATCACCATTCCCACCAAAGGCTTTGGGACCTTAATCTGTAAGCAAGCAAAAAAGCAAGAAAATAATAATGGACTTTCTCTGGACAAAGTCCTGTATATGACTAAGAGCAAATATGCCATCAATTGATCACAAATTAATTAGAAAGTAGGTAAGTCCCATGGCCATTGCCCATCAACATGACAATATTCTCTATATGTAGTCATACGTATTGAGATTAATAAGTAGAGCATCAATATCCAGATGTTCATACATGAAATGAAATTGTACTTGACCATGAATGACACAACACTTGAACTCAAATTCCTGGCCATCTCAATTCAGCTAAAACATACCAGTCATCTATAGGCAACTTAAATGAGTAACCATTCATCATAAAGCTAAGGAATGAGGACTTTATTTCAGTTAACTATTCCCTGTCTTAACCTTCAAACTCTACAGATTTCAATAATTTTGAACTTAAAACTCGATCTGTTTTCTTAATTTGTAGAAACACCCACCTCAGACTTCTAGTAATTCCATAGTTTTGATATCCTCAATGCAGTGATAAAGTAGGAATTATTAAGTAGGAATTAACTTTGCATAAACACTGCATGGACCACAAGTACATTCTTTGAATCAATTCCTGCTGCGACTTCTACTAAGGTGTATTGAGATATTTCATAGACTTGAAGTGAATAACACATCAAAAACCTAAAAGCAGCAAGAATATTAATGTATCAACTGTGTGGAAGTGCCCTAGACTAGTAAGTACTGTAATGAAGCAATAATAGAAAGACTCCTACAAACCTCTCTTCCTGTTCCCTGTATTTCAAGAAAGAAAGAAAGAAAGAAAAAAGAATGTTTTCAATAACAAGGAAATGTTTAGTAAAGTACTATATTCCTTTAGAGCTTGAAATCAAGAAGTTTATGTTATTACAGAGTATACAGAATGGCAGAATTCAAGCACCTTTGAAGAATAAAACCAAGTGATGCAATGTTCTAGATGATAAAGCATTCAGCCAGCTGTGAGGAGAATAATAAGCTTCAAATGTAATAATTGCTCAAAGTATGATTGAAATTGTTACATTAGGGTCAATGTTGTAGGTTGTATTATCTAATGCCAGAAAGAGCCCAGAAAAAGGTTGTCACAATTCCAATGCAGAACATAGACGATTGATGCAAACTGACTGATATTAACCTTATAGCCACTGATTTTAATCTAGGTCCCATGTATAACTTAACTGTTTGATGTTGTTATAGATATGCATCAAAATCACAGAATTATCTCTGCACACCACTGTTCACAGTCCAGAGGAAATGGTTTATTTGGTATCAGAAACAACTGAAGCAAAAGATGATGGGCTTACCTCATTGAATATTAACTCTCTGATGGATTTCTGGGCTTCCTAAAATGTAAAAGCAAAATGATATTGGCTGTTGCAAAGCTACCAAGACAAAAAATTTAGTTATAGCAATAAATAATCATCTTACTTCACAAATGGCACCCTTACCTCATTGCTTATTAACTCTCGGATGGATTTCTGGGCTTCCTTACATGTGAAATCAAAATGATATTGAATGTTGTGAAGCTACCAAGACAAAACTTTAGTTATAGCAATAAATAATCATCTTACTTCACAAATGGCACCCTGTTCCAATGTCCTGCTAACATTGCACAGGATAACATTACAGCACATATAAAGCAGCAATGATAAATTCAAAGGCAATAGGGATTAAGTTACTTATACTGCCCACTATTGGAATGATGAATGGCCCTACACTACCTTTAGGAACTTAATGAGAAGAAGATGTGTTTCATTTGATTAAAATAGTTGATCTGTATTCCATGCTAGTATCAAAGATGGCACACACTAAAAGCATGTCATAGACCCTTACCAACTACATGCTCCTCCTGAACCACACCACCAGAAAAATAACAGACAGCACAGCAACAATGCACTCCTCAATTCCTACTGAACTTGCAAATACAACAAGATATCACACACTGCTACACAGTAACAATGCACTCCTCAATTCATACTGAACTTGGAAATACAACAAGATATCACACACTGCCACACAGTAACAATGCCCTCCCTAAACTACTGAACTTGCAAATACAACAAGATATCACACACTGCCACACAGTAACAATGCCCTCCCTAAACTACTAAACTCCTTGCAAATACAACAAGACATCACACACTGCCACACAGCAACAATGCACTCCTCAACTCCTACTGAACTTGCAAATACAACAAGATATCACACACTGCCACACAGTAACAATGCCCTCCCTAAACTACTGAACTCCTTGCAATTACCACAAGACATCACACACTGTCACACAGTAACAATGCCCTCCCTAAACTACTGAACTTGCAAATACAACAAGACAACACACACTGCCACACAGTAACAATGCACTCCCTAAACTACTGAACTCCTTGCAATTACCACAAGACATCACACACTGCCACACAGTAGCAATGCACTCCTTGACTTGTTTTTTTGCAAACTGGTTGAGGACTTTAAAAAACTGTTTTACAGGGCTAGAAAGAAATATAACCTTACCATCACTTTGTCTCTGTCACCAGTAATCCTCAGTGGCTTTGACAGACCAGTGTTCTCTGTGCCTTCCTGAATCATAGTCATACGGACCCCAAGTTTCATCTGTTTATGAAAAGCAAAAGTAAACCATCAATTTTATGCTCGGGTGTCCTGGCTTCCTGTTCCATCAGTAGTCTTTTCTGATGATTGTATTGCAATATAGAATAGCCATGGATGATGCATAGTGCAATGTATGGTGTCATCAGGTGGAGTAGTAAAAAGTAGTAAAAATGAAAAAACTTAGCAAAGTAAATATATCTATGACTGTTACCTGCATATTGCGGATGGTTTCTCCACCCTTGCCAATTATGAGTCCTACTTTATCACCGGGAATGGATATCTCTTCCGTAACTCCATCCTCATCCCCTTGGGCTTGGTTAATGATTGCATCAATCCTAGCTTTTATATCCCTGAAGAAGTGAAAAAGTAACATTCATATGTGTCAACCTTTGTAATACCTTAAAAAAGACTACGGATAACCATTGGTGTCGTTCCCCAGGTTGGGCTTCTGAAACAATCATGTCACCATGGGGTCATATTTTTAAATATAAATTATGAGAATACATTATTCTATATCTCATATTTCCTGGGCCTACTATTTGATTAACAGCCCCTGGGGCTGTATTCTCCATCCCTCACCTACAATGACTAACAGTACTTAATATCAAATTGAACTCGGACTACTTACGTGATAGCTTCCGGTGTACCAGTCAGTGTGCAGGGACGGCGATTGTCAGGTCCACTTTCTACAATGTAAACAGAAATCAATCAAAATCACCAGCTACAGGAAAACACCATCTACAAACACCTACAAAATCACCAGCTACAGGAAAACACCATCTACAAACACCTACTTCATACATACCAGTTTTACCAACACATCATGGACATAACCATTTCTCAAAACAAAGGACATCCTGGGTGTGAATTTCAGCTCTGAATCTGTTTGTACATCAACTTACTATTCTTCTGCTGAACCTCCCTTTCACATTTACTGTCATCCATACAGCACTAGTGTCTTTATGAAGAATGTAAACAAGCCCCCTCGGTTACAAATTTACCAGTTTCTTTAAGTTATCAGTGTATATTATGACAGTTTGATCAATCAAGAATGACACTATTAGCAAGAGCTATTAACAAATCCAAGGTCTAGGGCAGGCAGGTATGCATGATATACATGGTATCCAGTTTGAGGGATAAGATGATTGTGCCAACATTACCAGCCTGTACATTGTACAGAGAGAATCTTCATCTCAGAACATTCACTGTGTGTGGGCTTCATAAGATTCACTCCCAACATTGCTCACACGTCTGAGATGGGGGGAAATCTGTACACGTTTTGGCACTTTCATGTGAGCAGGTTTTGTGCATGATTGTCTTGGGGAGGGCTAACCTTATGCTTTAGTTCAATGAGAACAAACAAATGAAATATTTAATAAAATGATTGTTTTTGTGGCACAACTGCTTACCTGATGCAATCTGTAGGTTACACCTGGATTCATCCTGTAACTTCTGAATTTGTTCACCTTTTCGACCAATAACTGAAAGTAAAAAGTACCACTGACGTTAACTACCATTTACCAAAGCTGATAAACCTGCATAATGAATCATGTTATTAGTTAATTATTACACCCACCATAACAACACACAATACCAACACACCATACCAAATACACAGTATACTTTGGTTGATTCCTGCTTAATCAACAGAGCAACCCTCTAATGATTGTTATATACATCATACAAGCATAGACAACTTAGAAACTACAATTCAGTTACATACAAATTACTTGTTTAGTTGGTTAAAATTACATGTTGTGAAGGCCATCTACATATCTTCCATTTATCAACAATGTTGTTTCCTTCACCATAACAGATTGTCAAATCTTGAGAAAGCATTGTCAACATTGCTGCTGATTTTTGAGGAATTAGAGAAAAAGAATGGTAACATCACACCAATATCATCCAAACCCAAGATTTGGCATGGATTGACCTATGACCCAGTTCGTTTGGGTTCCAAATTAAGTGCACCATGGTGTCAATTATCCAAACTAACTTGGTTCACTCAAGTTCTCAGATGAATGGCTGAATTGGCACCCCCCCCCCCCATATTGGC
>JAIPMN010001753.1:9747-34317 GCA_020650975.1 Apostichopus californicus | reverse complement strand
AGAAAAGTTTCATCATATTTATGGCAAATCCTGTTAATTTAGAATTTTTTTTTGTTTTTTGCCTAAACTATGATTTGATTGATACCTTTAACAAATAAGATGGTGCACTGTTTTGTGTCATATGCACTCATGAGAAAGTTTTTCCGAAAGAGAATCAAAATGGAGAAGTTGGGTAATAAAGTTAATGGACAAGCAGCAGAGCTATGACTCAATCATATTACAGTGTTCATGGGAAAGCGAAAGAAAAATATGAATAATATACAAATAATGAATGGTTATGAGTGCAATAGTGCAAATATTTCATGAGTTGAAAGATGGAATGTTCCATTCAACGAGGCGCAGCCGAGTTGAATGGAACAAATTACATCTTTTAACAAATGAAATATTTGCACTATTGCACGAATGGAAACCATTCATTATTTGTTTTATACAACACCTTCAAATTTGGATATAATTGAATGTAAAATGCACTCATGCAACAGATTGTTTTGTACAGACAGGTTTCTCTGCTCTCTTACCATTGAAAAAAGTGCTATCAAAAAAGTATAACCCATGGTTCTATTTCATAGAGTGGAATAGAGCGGATTTTGCATGCAATCAACCAGCAATTGACCAATCAAATGACCAGAATACAATTAGGTGTTGTATAAATGTCTCTAATGATCCAGACCAGTTACAGGGGGTATTGAAAGAAGATCCTGTGAAGATTTTATATTTCATCCTGAAAACAATTAGTACACCAACTGACCACTGACCACTAAGATTAATGATGGAAATATAGACACAAATTTAAGATGGACATTGATTCCAGAAACTGGCATTACAACACCATTGACTATTTCCCCTCATCCTTACCTGGATGTTAAGGTTATTGGGATCCACAATAAGAATGCTATTTTGGCAACCGCACCAGAGTTTTCCTCGTACCGCAACCATTCTGGTGATGGGGGATGTACTGCTGCCCAGAGTCACTGTCATTGGATTAGTGGTGTCCCAGCTTTGACCTGGTGAGCAAATAAGATTAACTTACAATACTATTTCATTTTGTGTTGAATTTGTCAAAATACGGTAATAAGATAAAGGTTGATAACATAAATAACCTAAAATTAGTCCACAAAATTTGCACTGGGAATGATGAAAATTAGACAAAAGCTTCAAAGGTTTGCACATGACAAAACTATAAAAACATAATAATATAAATGAAATAATGCAATCCATTAAATTTGTGAGACACAAAAAACATCATCTGTACTTGATGAATGGGAAATAACTGTATTTTGAAGCAGCTCAATGGTGGTAACCACAAGTCTCTTAGAATACAAGCTATCCAATATGTTAAATATCATAGGGTTTGGTAAGCATGATACAAAGTGGTACAAACCAATGCAAAATGCAGCTTTATTGACAACTTAAACGGCATTGATGTTAGTAAATATTAACGCAGATATAAAGTCATCAAGTGTGTATAATGATTTTGTTCAGTTGAATTATCGAATAAAACTTAATCGTTAAATTCAAGGAATAGTACTTCCGATAGAGTACATGCACAGTGTCACACAAACTGTACGACACAACACGTTACACAAACTGTTACACAATTCAAATGTTACATAATGTTACACAGGACAGTGCTACCAAAACTGGTAGAAACTGCTACACTAATGCAAAGATATTTAACTGTTTTTATGCCCAGGATCTTAAATGTTCTTGTATATTTTTCATCATAATTGCTATGCCTGGTACAAACAGTAAACTATTCCTGTTGGTCTCATACCTGGCTCTCTTTTGTATACTGTTAGATCTCCATTGGCCAATGCCACAAAGACTTTGTTATCCAGGTACAAGATACACTGGACAGCTGCAGGATGACGGATCTTCGCACGGCTCTTCTTGGTTCTAAGATTGTCCGTGCACTGATAGACATGGATGCTGTTAAACATAAGACGGAGGATTTTGAATGCATTAGTTGCATTATTGAACAAAAGTTCAAGTGATGTTCTTCTTGTCGGTGTGTAAACTTGGTATGGTAGGAGTAAACATGAATAAACACAAAACTTAAAACTTTTATACTCGGAAACTACCAATGAAAAAAGTGTTCTGTTGATTGGTTGCCTTAATGTAGCTGTTACAATTGGTATTAACGCAATAACTCACTTATTTTCACTTTCTTACTAGAGTTCAGTTTGTGTCAATCAGACTGTGCATTGATGATAAACTTACATTCCCTCCCAGATTTCTTCATCCAATGAAAGTTAGATGGTGAGTGACTACAAAATTTGATTCCATTCTCAACATTCCATCTCTCACAAATTGTTCATGTTAGTATTAAACACAAATTGATAAACTTCAAATTAAATTTACCTCAGGTTTTTCATCAGTCAAGCTAAATTACCTATATTGCTTTGAAATTAAAGTGTCGAGTAGCATTAAAAAGATTCTCAAATCAACTCAATTAGCTGCTGCAAGACTTGTCTGATAATTCACGATAAGCCAGTAACTTGTCTATGAAGCAAAACCTTGTGGGTTGCCCAAGGGACAATCTATATATAAAAGATGACATCACTCAGTCAGATATTCCATCCCGAACAGAGGTTTGCTAGATTTTGCGGTCCCCTAATATTACATCAAACTCTCGAATGGACATCGCGCAAATTTGTTATAAACTCGGCTGTAATTTCCAGCATTCCTTCAGTGTTAGATAATTACTGTCATGTACACAAACATTACTGTATGCTAAAACAATTGTTGTTTATGTGTTTGTCAGAGTACTTTTAAGACTAATGAAGTTTTTAATCTCAGACAGACATCACACAAGAGGCTCATTTCATCATTACAGCTGGTGAGATGGATTACCTTACAGACATAATCACCAGAGAAACCAAAGAACAGTGGGTGGAGAAATGCTCGTTATTGTAATCCATCACAGCTCCTTTCATCTTGTTATTTTGTTGTTGTAATACAGCAGTCATGTTTCATAGCTATACATAACAGCTTATTTCTTTTAGTTTATTTTGGTCATGTAGTGCTTCAAACATGTTAGTTACACCATGGAGCTATTACCATGGTTACACACAGTTTGAGAAAATCAACACACCGGTTAATTGTAAAAACCTCTCTCCTTCCTTCGTTTTCCATTCGATCTCCACTTTCCATAAACTTTTTAAAGTTTTCATTTTATTGATGGGTAATTAAAATTAATATGACAACATTTTTATTTCAGTTTGTTGAAATTAATTATGACACCGGATCCCCAGCCACACTACGATACTTTCACAGCAAGAAAAATCAAATTAATATGGTAATTTAAGGAGCTAAATAACAGAACAATTTACCATATTTTTATTTAGTGTATAGAAAGTCTTGATGTTTGTATTATAAGGCTTTTGTGTTTAGACTTTCCCACGTTTGCAACAGCTGTTACGGCATTAGTTTGTGACAAACTTAATTGATATGGTTTCATTCACAAGTATTTGGTGAAAGGTAGAAGTTATGTTTCAAAATGTAACTGACTGCCTTATTAAAGATGAATTGCATAAGTTTTACCAGCAATCCTCAGTTCCAAGCCACATGGTGGGCTGACAAACTTCAAAGTCCGTCTGAGACTCCTCCAAATGAGTATCTTTATCCTCCAGATCCTCTCCTTCTAAATAAATGAGATCAAAGAAGAGGATTGCTTGGTACATCTCAATATCTTGTGTCTGATTTGGAACAAAAGAGCACTTGAAGGACAAACAAACTCACACACACTTAATGGTATTGGTGGTGGATAAAACAACAATCCCCCCACCCTCCTCCCCCCCCCAAAAAAAATCACACAGTGACAGTCTGTCAAAAGCTTGTCTTCTTTGGAATGACTCTCTTTTGCAAAGTCGAACATGTAAAAGTAAGGAGGCCTGACATTTTATCCAAGCTGGATTCAGCCTCTGAAGATGAATCCAAGCAGGATTCAGCCTCTGAAGATGATCCTGCTAGGATCGTAACATCATGCCCCCTTACACATTCTCTTACACAGGCTCTTTAGTGGATAAGCAATTTGCTAACAGTTTTGTTTCATTTTGCAGTCTTAAACATAAAATCATGAACTAAGGAACTGAATAATAGTGTTACAAAGAGAAAGTTTTTATTTCAAATCTTTCCACAAACAAATGCATGACCCTTGAATTTATACCGGCAAACACACCTGAATCTTTTGCACTTTCTTCTACAGACAGAACATTCAATTCTACATTATCCGTCATGTCTTGTGTTTTCATGTCTTCGTCTTCGCTGTCATCGGAATCGAAGGCCATGATCTCGCTAGCTTCGGTGCTGTTACCCATGCTGATGGGGGTAAAGGATGGCGCTTGAGGACGAGGAGGACGAGGGGGAGGTTTCTGAGTTTGATATGGAGTGTTGGTTATCCTCAATTTACCCCTACAAAAAGAAAAGGAAAACAGCAAAAAGTTGAGTGATTTGTTGTGGCAGATATATGGCTCTTATACTTCTTTGGTAAAAAAAAAAAAAAAAACTATTGAATCCAATGTACTGGGCATGGATGCCTCCTTATATGCTTGACCCTTGTTGCCTCACGTTGCAAAGCTATAGTTGTTTTATTAACAAGGTGCTCACTACTCCTACCTTTTTACAGTACAAAGGAAAGAAATGTAAGACATTAGGTACAATATTAATGATATTCAGATTGACAGCTAGGGAATTGGTGTTTCTAAAAAGGTGTAGGAATGTAGAGATAAATGGCTCCATTATCAAATTGAAATATCTCCATAATTATGAAGTGAAATTGTCTGCTTCTCTTTCGCATTAACAAAAATCTAGGGTGATAAATGGGAGCAGGGAATGATGTGGTGTTCAAATTTTGTTTTGTAGTTTTAAGGCTCAGATTTTGTCTCTTATAAAATACTATGATTTCTGTGTTAAAACACTGCTCTAAACATTTGGACTTGTATAGCAATCTGAACATTTTTTAAAGCATTTTGCGGTGTGATATCAGGTAAATTATTCCCTCGGGAGTGAGGGGCCAGCTATCGTTTCTTTAGTGTATAATGTCTCAATTATCGCCATGTTACATTTCTTACGAACAGCAACTACCTCAAATTAACTACAATGTCCTAATACTGGCAAGAAGCCATTAGTTGGCATGTGAGAATTTTATTTCTGTGATTCACAGAATTACTGTGAAGGTGATAGCAATACTCCAATAAACGTAAATACATCTCTCGTAGGTAAGCTGACCAAATCCTATTGTGTATCCTTACCACAGATGAGAAGCCATAAAGTGTCTTACATATCCCACCCAAAACCAGAATTAATAACTGTCTTTCATCCTACCACATAAGAAACCATGAAGTACAAAGTATCCTACATATTGTCATTACAAACAAAGGATAAACCAAGTGTGTTAAATAACCAAACCCAAAATATTTATGTTTACAGATGTTACCATAAGATTAAGTTTTTCCTATTTTTTTTGGGCGGGGAGGGGGGGGGGGAGGTGAGGGGTCTCCTATTCAATGAATGTTGAATGTGTCTTTGAATGCTTTTCTTATCAGTTATTCTCATTACATTTGAAAGTTCATATCCTATTTAAATCTCCAGGTCTTTGAGTTGAATAATGCCCAAAGCTGTGAAGACTCTCAAGCACAGATATTTGGTTAAATCATAGTAAAATGGACAAAATATCTCCTTTGGTTAATATTACAGACCAGAATAAGATTTGATTCACAAGATGATGCATCCAAGATTTTTCACAGTATTTAAGGAATTTCTCACATATACCTGGTTGTTCACCACCTTCCAGAGTTGGAGGGAAGGGTCAGAAATATTTAGTACATATAACCCCTGCGATGTGAGGAGGAGGAGGAGGCCGTTTCTCATTCAGCTGTTTGCTATTTGCCCAGCAGCCTAAATGGAACTTAAACATGACTGAGAGGTACAAGACTATTGCAAATCTAGCTGAACTACAGGGAGTGTGTTGATCATTATCCTGATGACTTTTGCATCCAATTGAACGTTGCTTGGAGAGGATTTTTGGGCTTGCAGGGTCTCTCCAACGTGAACTTGTTTGATTGATATTGTCAAGAAGCAGCCAAGTGAATAATTCCTTTAGTCTCCATCCTTCTTTTTACCATTTCTCTCTTCCTTGTTTATGCTTCAAGAATGCTGATTTATGAAAAGAAATCTGGTAATCAAGGCATACCTTTCCCAGCAGTATCTAAGCTAGGCAGAGTCTGGCTTACCTGCCATTTGGATGTTCTTGAGTACCAGGTACTGCAGCAATACAGAGAATCCTAGCTGAGCATAAAGATATACAGAAGGCCACAGTCGGTTCCGGGTTGAGATTCAGCAGACAAACCTGGCCAACGTAACCATCACTATTGCACACCCAAACTTCCCTGAGGGAGTCATTAATGGTCCCCAGGCTGGGTGAGGCACATGAAAACTGCATTCCGCTGCGGGTCTTCATAATGGGGATGGCATCAAGAAAGACCGGAGGGAAGTGATTACGTGAGCTCGCAGCTGTAATATAAGGCAAAAACAAGACATTTCAAGCAAATGTTGGGGAATGTATAGGACTAAAGTGTGAGAGACATGCATACTCTCATATTTTTTCAAAAAATTTAAACTTTTTCCCCTTCCAATACTTTTCTTCCCAAGTATTCTTTGCACTTTCACCACCCACCCCCATGATGTCCGTATATTCTGCCAACAAATCCCACAAAACAACCGTAGTGGAATGACACAATTTGTGTTGAATGTTACGTCGAACCAAGATTTTATACTTCACTTTTAAAATTCACTTCTTCAATAGCAGTAAATGGTATTTTGACTTTTCCAAACTTCCCTTCCTCTCTCCTCTAACCCCCACCCCCTCTGACTTTTTCAGAGCTGATTTGATAAATTGACCATATATAATCCTTGGACAACCTGGCGAATAAGTCAATGAAACAGTAAAATTGGTTGTCTTTAACCATAATTCAATATATGTTCTTGACAATACGTGCATTGATCAACATCAGTTTTTTTCTTATGTGACAATATCTTGAGTAGTATGAACTGATCAAACAACTGCAAAAGACCCAATTTCTCTGCTACATCTGTCTTTTCTTCTACTTATATCTTCTTTACATTTTTGAGACTTACCAAACTCTCCCACCCCATAAAACTCTTTTTGCAGACATCTAAAATGTTTGTTCATCTTATTTGCTCTTGACCTTTGCTCTACTCTTATTAATCTAAAATCCCTGTCTACTCTAGGGAAAAACTGAAAAACATTTCCATCTCACTAAGTTTCTAAGGTAATTTGGGTGGATTTCAAATACATAGATGCAAAGATTTGTAAATCATCCAATCAGCTGCCTGTACCATGCTAAAGACTAAATGTCAGCATTAAGGTTACTCTGTTCTGCCTTAATTAAGTGATATTTCAAGTGACTCCAGACTTCATACAAATAATCCTTAGTGTATACCCTCCAACAACAACTATTCCTACTTCTTTCCAAAACTAGCGAGTCTATAATTCATTTCTGTTCCCTCTCATGTCTAAGACAGTTACTGAGAGATTCACAAAACTTCTCAAACTACCAACATTTCACCTTTAATTAACTCAACATTGGATTTGACGCAGGAATTATGGTAACATGATTACTAATTTCTGCCTTAAAAGCCATCCTCTCATGTTACGGTAACTCAAAACCAGGTGATATTTTATCACAATTCCTGTAGTCCTCCTCCTCTGTTACTGAAGTGCAAATTGGTTTCCACGCTGAGCACCAAAGATGACTACTATACAACACGGACGGACAGGCGACGACGTTACAAACTTAAAACATTTACGATGGAGTGTAACACACAGCGAATTGTAACTGTGATGGACTGGATGATCTGTAACAGACTTGAGGAAGAAGACACTCAACTGAGTGGGAGGGAGTGAACCAAAAATAGAAGATGGTGAAAGGTACCAATGGATTTTAAGAGGCAGGCAGTAGATTGTTACATTAAAATAGTAAAAGGTCACTCAATAAATCTATTTTTGATGTTCTTGAAGAGGTACACTGAAAGACATATTAACACATCCCATTAACTTCTTGGAAAAACTGACAGAAGTATATAGCATTTCAGTGGGTGTGAATTTCAATCTCGTCAGGTGGCACAGTCAAAATACATTTCCCACTGTCTTCATGTTGAGAGGTACTGGAAAGTAACAAAGCATACCTATGTAATCAAATTCCACATGTGTTGTTTGACATCATCATCATTTTTAACGTGAACCTAGCTACAACTGTTCAAGTAAAATGTTTCCCTCACCTAGTTTCTTTTTTGCATCCGCAACCTCGTTCTCAAAACTCACTCTGGACTCGGTGTTGTGGAAGAAGATGACAAAGGTATCTATGCCCTCACTGGGAGCAAAAAGGGGGGGGGGGGAAAGAAGAAGAAATCAGAACAACTTTGACACAAAATTCTAGTAAAGGTTGAAGGTATAGAAAACTAACATCTACCCAACTTTATATTTAAATAATATTTGTAACAACTGAATACAATGCTAGTTTATGTGCAACCAATATTTACTTTATGGTGACACTAAGAAACATAATCCTCACATTTTTGGCAAGATGGTTGAGGAATGCAAGTTAATCATACACAACAGATATGATCAGTATAGAAGGCTGCCCCTGCATGTCAAAGTTGTACTGCAAATGAATGATATTAAAACTCTACTCATGGAACGGAGAGTGAACTGACTGGAGCACTTGGCAACACGTCCTATTAAAATGAGGCAATACATTCATGTCGTATACAGTTCAGAACATGATGCAGTCCAAGTATAAAATAACAAATAACTTTTTTGCCATTCTGTCTGAATTTCTGGTCATCTCAGTGCACTGGAACACAAAACCATTGCTTCAGTTGCTTCACAAAACCATTGCTTCAGTTATTTGCAATATTTATTTCGGTGGGCCATAGCATATCATTAATGAGTTCATACTATCCGTATGAAAACACGTAACACGTAATGAAGTACAGTTGTATGATCTTTGAGATAACATCATCAATGGAAAATGTCATGACTCGGTTTTTGTTTTGAAACTGTAGAGTCAGAGGTGTGAGTGAGTGAGTGAAGTTTCCTGATGATCATTTCAGATACAGGCTTGCTATGTTATTTTTCGTTTTCTTGGTGATGGTAAATAAATAAGATATTTTTACTGAATATATGTGTGTGTGCTGCACATCATTCTGAAGACTGTTCAATAACTAGTGCAAATGATATTAGCACTTGTTTTAACAATACATACTATATGTGTACTTTTTTCTTTGCATAGGAAAAGCAAGACAATTTTTTTTTATCTGTTTAGTCAGGAATCCCACTCTTCAAAATAATCCTGGCAGCTGTAAACTTTCATTTTTGTTAGTGCACTTGAAAACCAGTCATGACAATATTTTCACATAATATTCACAAGTTTGCTACCACAAAAAAGAAAACGAAAAAAAAAGTAAACCAGAAAACTTTAACGGTTACGAAGCCTAACCATATTCATAGCGTGGTAATCCATACATTTTAATATACATGAAATTGTGTACACCAACATGAAGAGGATTATCTGTTGACTAATGCGGTAACATATAATGGAGGGTACCAGGAACCAGTTATAATGTTGATAAAGTTTGAGTCTGTTTAGTAACAAGTATAACCAGAAATCCAATTGGGTTTGTGATTCCTTGCCATAAAATGTACTCAAAATTCAAAATAACTATCTGACAAAGCAAAAGTCAGGTACTAAAAGTAAGAATGTGTCCCAATATGCATTTGAGGTGGACATGAAAAGTTTTTGGCCCAGATAGTCCCCCCAAATATATGGAGGCCTAATTGTTGTTTGAAAGAGCATGTACATAACCATACCAAGTATTAACTAAATTGGACATACTGTACAGTTGCAGAGCTATTGACATTTTAACAATTTTCTGTTAAGCCCAGCCCAGTTATTAATATTCATGAGATGGGAGCCAAAACCAATAGGGCACATCTACTCCTCATAGGGCATCTATCTACCAAGTATGATGTTCATTCAACTTGTGTTTCTTAAGATAACGTGTTTACAAGCCGTTTTCGACAATTTCCCATTAAGCCCCACCCACTCATGAGTATTAACGAGGTAGAATATGTTGCAAAGAACATGTACTCACTATGTTGTTACATCACCATACCAAGAATGAACTAAATTAGACATACTGATGCAGAGATACTGACATTATACAAATTTTCTGTTAAGCCCCTTGAAGGCACTTGAATACCTTGAATAATATTCAAGAATGGCCAGAAGCTATTTAAAATTGTGCTTGGATCTTCACAAATGCATAAATTTTGCAACAACCTTGCAGCTAATTGCTGGGTATGAACATCTTGGATGAAGTTGAATAATTTATACAGTTATTATTACAAATCTAACCAGAAAACGAAAAACGTTTATTGGTTACAATGCCTCAACATATTCATAGTGTGGTTCACCATACATGTTAATATGAAGTTGCACCAACATAAAGATGATCTTATGACTAATGCAGCAACATATAAAGAAAGGTATCGGGAATCAGTTATAATGTTGACAGAACATCAACCATTTAATTCACTGGTGAGGATTTTACAGTATAGAATTATTATTCCAATGCTGTGCATGCGTACATACAAACACGCTAGCATGATTGCAAAGGTTACTAAGCCTTTGGCATCGTAACCAAAAACTAAAGCAGGCCATCCATCACCTCATTCATCCAAGAACTCTTTTCACATGATCACTGAATGTAGATTCTTACAGGAAAAGGGATCCTTCGGACAGATTTTGGTGACATTTTTGACACAATTTAAATTTCACTCTATACTGTAGCAAAGAGGCAAAAATTGAGAAAGAAGGTTTTGCCAGTTATTAATAATAAGATGAAAGTGTCTAAGCAACACTTCTTTGAAGAATCAAATCAGCTTTTCTTTGGTTTAACGTGCATTATAGTGGAACGACATCATTGGGGGGGGGGGCTTTAAATTGATAAAAATGCAACCATTTATTAGTAGTGCTTGGAAAAATAATGAAGGTTTGGTTAAAGTTACCAGACATTATCAATCAAATGCAGACAGCTGTGTTAAGATCTCCACTTTCATCCTCTGCAGGACAATGACTTCCCTTTCACAGAACACTAGCCCCTCTCCACCCCCCCCCTCCAAAAAAAAAACCCCAACCAGAACAGATTGAAGTAACATCCGAAATGTGATACAGTTTGAAGGTAGTTCTTTACATTAAGAACGACATAAACATGTTCAATATGGTTGACTGGGTCAGGTATTAATAGACAATATGTGACATTGCAATGTATCCATGTTACTTAAAGGATGTATGTTTTTAATGTACCTCACAATCTATTTATGGAACTTCCTGTGAATTTTATCTGCCGGAAAAAGATATCTCCTGCACAAAATGTGCCAATATTTAAGATAGTACGCTGCTTGTGTCATCTTACAAAGAGATGCTTAAATATATCAAATACTCACGAGGAGGTGACAGAAAGCTCCACTTTGTTCAACGGGGAAATGGGTAACGAGGCCAGAGCTTGATGTTCAGAAATCTTTTTACTGACGGAATCGATCAGTTCTTTAAGGGTTTCATCCAATACCTGCCAAAACAGATGATTAAATACATGAATTAAAATGAAAATAATAGTTTATAGATGAGTAGCAAAAGGTTATTACATGATTCCATGTCTTGATGTATCTCGGCTTCGATATCAGATATATTACATCAAGAAATACAGAACCATGCCAAAAGCGTACTTAAAATTGATAACTCATAGACCAGTAATTTATTTCTGATCATTCAACTTTTAAACTTCTGCTACCTATCTGGCAACCAGCCAAATCGGGTGAAAAAACACCAAATATTGGTGTTGTATTGCTGTATTGTTGTATTGCAAGTATTGCTGTTATATTTCTTGACATTTGACCCTGTATATGGATGGGTAGGAATTATGTGGACTTGCAGTTTTTGGGAACATTAGGAAGTGAAATGTGGTAGAATTTTTTTTTTTACCAACATCTAGGCCTATACATACAAACCGGACATGAATGTTTGAAACCAATATTCTTTGGGGGAAATTTAACAATTTTCAGCTACTATTTCTCTTAATTTTGGTAGGCCATGAATACAAATTAGCCAAAACTTTGTTTGCCAGGACAGTTCAATTTCCCCTGGCCAATTAAAAATTGAAGAAATGCCAAATTTGTCACTTTTGGTGTTTAAAATGCCAAACTGGCAATGCTGATGACTATATTAATATTCACACACCTCTCTTATAAAAGCAGTCTATAAGGCAATTCACTTCATCTGAACAAATGCTGGATATGATATCATTACAGCCAACTGTAACACATTTAACAAGAATGACTGTATCATGTTGAACCCAAGCTTCACATAATCAGAAACAGCTTGATAAAATGGTCATCTGATTCAAAGGATGACTTAAAGCAAAACTTTAGTCTTGCTATGTCATAGCCAAGAGTTGAGTGCTGGTGATGGTTTTACAACTGTTACGGTTTATCAGTTATTCAGCTTTAAAATATGCTAATCTATGGCATGCTCCTTTAAGGTAAATTGATGATGAGGTCAGCTCGTCAGGGCAGGCCTAAAAGTTAATCTTAATCCTTTCTTTTATAAATTCTAATAACTCAATGAAAACAATTCCTTTATCTTTCTATAAACAACATAACCAACCAGCTCCCACCCCCCCCCCCCAAGAAGTTCAACCCCATTTGTCAATTTGTAACGCATTGTGAACACGGTTAATTGAGATTAGTCTTTATTCTAAATGTGAATTGTATTGGTCTGTGTGTTAGACTAAACATTCCAGCCACTTTGATTGATGAGCCTCAGATGTTTAAAGGTTCATTTTTCAAAAATTGAATATGTCATGAAAATCCAACCTGGTCTAACAACAGTGGGTTTTAATAAGCTCTACAACATATCAAATTTAATTTTTTGTGCTTCAAGTCATCTTTATTAGTGTGATATAACATTCACACCACTCAAGGGTTATTAGTTAATTCTCAGTAGACTGACCACTTACTCTCTGCAGAATATATCCCACAGCTATCTCATCTCCTATTGACTTCATGATCCATTAATAACTAATCTTTACAAAGGGCACTTGGTCAAGTTTTCCCTCTCTGTCTTCTTTCCCCAGTTTGGCATATGATGACTTTCACAGAATCAAAACAAATTTGACACAATCCTTGCCCTCTTTCCACCCCCATAATCTCATCAGCATGATTTCTTTTCTCTCATTCCACTCCAATCAATAACACCTTGGTCAATATCTATTTATAGAAGACGGTAAATATTTAGGCACAGCCATCCTAATACCCTCCAGTATGTGAACTTTCAACCTACTATCAAAACACCACTAAAAATAGATAATTAAACAATGTTGTGCGCTTTTTTTCTAAGCTTTAGACACTTGAACAAGGAAGAAATGTACAGTGCAACTATATAGTTTACCACTAGAGTGTTTTAAAGTTATATTTTATATTGAATTGGTCACAATCTAGTGGATAGCATATTATACCCATGAATGAGTCTACTCAAGAAGCACAGACTTCAATAATTTCACGCTCCACCAGATCACACATCACAAGTGCAAACTTGCAGTTGTCACATGGCAACTGAGAATGCTGTAACTTAGGCAACTATTTAAACTTTGCTTGATCAAATTGCAGTAATCAACAAAATATCCTTTCATATTACATGCCAATCAAATTAAGTCATATATTCTCAACCCATATTTCAAGAAAGTAAGCTATTACCATCAAGTTAAAGTTTGGTTCAAAGGAAACAGCTTGGTAGTATCTCCTTCCATTCACAGCTCTCTGGCATATATGAGAACTCAATACCTAGATATATATGTAATCTTATCGTCATTAACCTATAGACAGAGATGCTAGTAATGCACAAGTCCTTTTTGAAAATAAAATAAATGTCCATATCCAAGGAAAAAAAATTGAGGGGGGAAAAAAATGACATGATTGGGTTACTTGCGCTTGAATTTTTAAGTTTTCCTATTCATAGTGCATTACTTTGTGCATTTTCATTTTGAGAGTAGAGTGTTTGGAAATGTCATTTGTAAAAACTTTCATAAATTTAAAACAAAAATATTATCTGATAGTGGTACTGTTTTCATTAACGACATCACTTTTTACTTTCACCAATGTAAAATGAAACGGAGACCAAAGGGTAAAGAAAGAGGTCCCAGCACAATGACATCACATGAACATTATGACAGCCCCTTGATAAGACATTTAAGCTATGATACCTCCTATATGGAACAAGATTATTGATAGTGTTTTGGTGAGGTATCCATCAGCAAAATGTGGTGGTTGGATTCACTACTCTTCTTACAAAGTGTAAAACAATGACTTCTTACCACATGAGTGCAATTAAGGGTATCTGAAAGCTTACCACATTAGTGCAATTAAGGGTAAACTTCTTACCACATGAGTGCAGTTAAGGGTATCTGAAAGCCCACTGATACGGTTCAGGATAGCTAGATCTTCCTCTAGACGACCAAGATCTCGTTCTTGATTGGCTCTTTTGGCATTTGGCATGGACTTCAGGATCTCAACATCCTCGATGTGAACCTTCCAGGCAACTTTATATTTGCTGGCTTCGATTGGAAGGAGTCTGAAAGATATGTTTAGTCAGTATTAAATGCTTTCTTTTGTAAGAGAAACACATTTCCCAAGCAAATAGCTTAAACTTTGTGATGGGTAACTTCACATAGTGAGTAAGAAGCTCATAAATTTGGTTCACTACTGTACGTAACATTTTTTTTTGTGCTCAGATACACTTCATTGTAGCATTAAAACATTTGACAATGAAAACAATTGAGAGACTATGTAAACCAAACCATGCAGTATGTATATTTATTTTATGATATCATGTGTTTCAATCAAATATTATTATGACATAGAAATTTTTTGAAGAAACCACACCAAAAAATCAGATGCATTAAAAACTAAAGGACTAGAGTTATTACAATGCACATGATTTTCATGAAATTTAAATGATTTTTCCAGGCTTTCATTGCAGGTACTATAGTCTTATGAACAGCAAACTTCAGACAGTCTTGAAAGTATCATACCTAGCTGCGATTTCACTACAAACCAGTATTTGTTTGGTCGCATTAATGTAGGCAGGAAATAGTTCCTTATGCTTTTCAGAGTGAGTTGCCATTATGGTGCCCAACTCAAGATGCTTATCTGCCATCAGAACTTAAGATTTCTGACTACAATTATTTGTGGAATGGTGTACCCTGAGTTAACTAAATGAACATAAGGACTGCAAGAGGTCCAGAATAAGGGCTGTTGATGGAACAGTATGGTCACTGAAAGAGGACAGGACTCATCTACCTAGTGCTTTAGACATGGTATAGTTAGAGTGCAGTTGTTGTGGAGACAAGAAAGGGAGGGGTGAAGTAATTTGCATTAATTAAGCTTCATTTCAGTAAATCTGCAACTTTTTCTTCTGAATAACATTATAAAAATAGATCTCAGTGACAAAATGTTAAAATGCAAACAAATGAATTATTAGCTAATGATCGTTCATGATGTAAAAATCCAGTTCTAAGGATGCCTTAGTGTGATCTTTAGCGATTGTTTTTTTTTTGCGGAGTACTCATCTGCAGATTTGGTAAAAAGAGAGACAGTGTCATAGCATCAGGAGTTAAAGGTGTCAGAACTGTTAATTTATGCAGAACTGTAAATTTATGCAATTATGGTAAATTTATACTTTCAACCAAGAAAAGTGTAACATATAGATGAGGTGTAACAAATATACTTGCAGTCCTATTGTAACTGAGATCGCAATTTCCTTTTTACTAGCATAAATATTGAAGCATAAAGATGGAGACAAGAACATGTCACCAATCTGCCAAACTATACGAGACTGGCTTCCAAAATTTAACCCTCAAATCTCTCGAACGAAGTGCAACATATATCTTCAGCATGAAAATGAGGTTTCATAAACATGACAAATTTGATGCACATTTGTTAATATCTTTCCACAAAAATAGTCCTTTTTGACTCGCTTAAATGACAAAGACAATTTCAATCACCATCTCTTCAGAGCTATTTTGGGTCTTCCAAAGGATCAGATTTTTTAATTTCTTTCTCTACTGTCTTCTTTCTTGATTTATAATGTAACTTGAAATCAAACATATTCCTGAAACAAACATGTGCTTTATAGTGTTCTGGATACTCTTTTAGTTAAACACTACACATACCAAAAGTTATGCCCCAGGTGAAACCTGATGTACCTCCTTTTAAGACATCAAATCCACTTTGCCAGTCTCCTTATCATATACTTACACCGTAACACTCGGTCTCCGCAGTCCCCCGCTTCTCCGCTTCACCGATGCACAGATGATCATATCCGAAAATAGGAACAGACATCGTTCTTTCTTCCCGCCTTTCTGCTGAGACAAAAACAAGAAATGTTTGTAGCTCTTGGAACAGGTGCAAAAAAATGCCCTTAGGTGTAGTAGGTCAAACATTTGAAAATAAAATATGCAAAGTTATTCTTACTATTCCATCGACTTTATGCAAAACTGCATTATATGGATATATGGCACCTTGCATGTAAAACAGGTTGTTGTTAATAAAAGAAAGGTGAAGTTATGGGGGTGTGTGATGTATGGTCTAGAAATATTAATGAATCCAACTGGATGAAGTATACTATCCAGAGAAAAAGAATATCTGAGTGGTGAGTAAAGAATTGTTCATATTCACTTGATCTCTCCTTACCAATAGACTGTGAGAATTAAGGGAGGGGGAGGGAGAGAGGAGGGAGATGGGGAGGGAGGGGGGAGGGAGAGTAAGAGGGAGAGAGGAGAATAAATGTAGGTGTTGTGGTATGATTAGTTTTGAACACTGTTAAACTAGCTGAGAAAACTTAACACTTTGTGTACTATCTGTAAGTCCCTAAATAATATCTCTTTCCTTTTTTTATTTTACAGTAAACAGTTTTCTGTCAGTTATACTATAATATAATTACTTCCTAGTGAAGGCTACATTGTAATGTCAAGAACCACTAAGTAATGCCCCAGTCTAAATGACTAAAACCAGATACAAATCAAAACCCCAGTGGAAACAATTTTCTTGTCCACAGAGGAACCAGTGATGGGACGCTGCAATTCTTCACAAATATCAGTAACTTGAGAGAATATCAGTTTGTTGGGATATTTCTTGTGTGCACTACACACCAAACTACTAAGTCACTGAACAGTGAACAGTAGCATGTAAATTGCAATGTATTAAGCCTTCTACCACAGAACAAATAACAAATAAAAACCATGTGCACTAAAAAAGAAAGAAAAAGAAAACAATACCAAATCAACATTAACTTAGTCTCACACTTTAAATTATTCAAATTTAGGAGAGATATGTCTTTTAGTATTCTTTTGTCTGAAGAAAGTCATCTTCTTTTAGGAGAGGTTTCAGTTTCATAATTAACAAATTCTATGGGCTAGATCAATGTTTTCTCTTAAATTATTGGAACATCTACTTCAATAACATTGCACTGCATTGCATTGCTTGGTGTATACCTGTATATGAGCCTCCATGAAATGTTATTACCATGTACTACACGCATGCGCTACTGCATGCAGTTAATAATGTGTTTATGATCTGAGACCACAAATTATCCATATACAGCACTACTATCAAATAATTATTCTGCTGCAATACTACAGGTTAATGATCTCCAAAGACATTGTTCAATTAGTTCCATTGTAACCATAGCAACAAACAGCAATAACAGTTGAGTTTGAACTTTGTATCAACCACTGAAGAAACCTCTTTAAGTTTGGTATTATATTGCATAAAACGACAAAACATAGCCATACAGTACACTCTCCTCTTCTCATACAGTGATATGCTTGTTATGATTCTATGACAATGTTGTACGAGTGGGAAACTTATTAGGGTATACACATTCAGCAAAAATTACAAATTACACCCCCCCCCCCAAAAAAAAAAAATTCTAGAAAGGTTAAAAGTGATTCACTTTGAACAAAAATTACACAAATTCCCGGAATAATTCTGAAGCAAAACTTCTGGCATAAGAAATGTTCTGACTGTCATGAATGAAAATCACAAAACTGGATCCAGTTTTATTACAACATTTGATACAGCTTTTCTGATTATTTAAAATATGCCAATTCATTGATATCTGACATAAGTTAAACAAAACACTGTCTTATTTCACTCAGTTTAATACTAACCTAATAACTAAATAAATGTAACTGAGATTTCTTCATGAAGTAATATCGTTTTGAACTTTCCACACAAGCTCACAAATACCAAAAAGAAATAAAAAGCTTCAGAACTATTGATTTAAGTTTTGAATACCATTGTCTAAAATTTCCCAATTTTCCATTTACTATTAATTATTTGTATAATTGCAATGATCATTAGCTTCAATCTGACCTTCAACCTCTTTCATGGCTACTGAAAATAATAAAGAATGATTTCAGGTTGTTGTGACATTTTGAACAAATGAGAATCAAAAATCTAAAAATAACAGCGAAGGACAGACAGACTGTCGAAGAAATAGGAAGAACAGACAAGATGATGCAGCAAAAAGAATTATTTTTAAACTTAAAGATCTGCTTTATTTACTCCAATTATAGTGCGCTATAGCTGGAAAAGTTTCTCGTAATTCGACCTCAGGCTCAACAATTAGCATGCATAGCTTCTTAACACCATTGGGCTCTTTGTATAATCACTGTTTGGAAATTTGTTCATGTCTACAGTGTAGTTAATCATACAACGTTCACACAAAGACCTCATACAAGTAAAAACAATGTGGCAGGCGATGCAGACTAATTGGCAAAAGAGGTAATTTTACGACCAAGGCAGGTGGATTGTGTAATCTCAAGAAACTTTTCCATGATAGCGTGCTATAGTTGGGGTCTATACGGCAGACCTTTAAGTGTTAAAATGAGTAACTTAAAGTCTCAATACGTGTTTGCTGATGAATTTCAGAAAACAAACTTCCAAGCAGGAAGCAGATTCAATGTTTCTTATTCTAAATGCACTCTGACTAGGTGGGTTTAATGGAGAAAAGCTGTCGCAATCGAAAGAAAGAAATTTATTTTCTGTTGCCCTTATTGTGCGAATCATTTACCGTAAAATCACTACGACCACCCATATCAGAATGTTCATTACACAAATGTAACAATATATACTTGTATTGTCCACTCGTAAGTCCTATGCTTCAAGGTCATAAATGAAACAGAGAGATTTGATTGGCGCATGCATGATCTGTTGAGCGGGGCTTGCAAATTTTGAGTGAAGTTTGTAGAATCTACGGACTCGTTAAAAAATCGGGCGAATTTTATTCAGCTCAAAATGTTTAACGACAGATAACTCAATAAAAATAATGATTATTAACATGAAAATTGCATAGAACGGTGTTATTTTCACTGAGCTTTTAGAGCAGTAAGCTGGAAAGGTCAAAGTTAAAATTTGGCAAACACACATTGAGACTTTAAGGCAAGATCTGATTTTAAATAATTACATGAAACCATGAACATTCTAAGATACATGATAATTTAAAATCTTTTCAAGATGGTTTAGTGGAAGATTAGGTAGGTGACTACACTGATTTAACCTTCGCTAAGTTATAACCTTAAAAATTGTCACTTTTAAAATTATGTAATTTTTTTCTTATTCCCTGGAACTCTTCAAATGGGCCAAATCCCTGGCAAAAAGTACATCTCCATGATTATGTGATTATTTACTATAAAATAGTATATATATATAAAAAGATTATTTATAACGTCATGATTGAATACACAATAAGGCTTGAACTCTTTAAGTGTCTAAAACAAAAAACTGATTAAATTGGCTCTGTATGTTTCATATCCAGGTAAATACCAGTATATTTGTCAGATGATACCGGTGTAAATATGAACATTCAAGTCTTGCAGCACTAGTGCCTACACAGTATATAAACTATTGCCAAAGCTTTCGTTTCTTTTGAACAAGTTATTAAACAACATATTAGCACACGTCATGTTAATTTTATGCAAATGTGTACTAGTTTAAACTGTTTTATCTCTTTTGCAAAGCATTCGTGAAATTTTCTTGTCTCTTGCTCAGTGCACAAGTAATATTCTTTGTAACGTTTTCATTTAAAATTGAAAAAATTGAAGAAAAAGTCCAGCTGCATGATTATCTTAAAATGTCTCCATTTTGTTTTGGAATACCAAGAGAAAAAGAAAAATATTATTAATACTTATAAAAGTTGGAGCTAATCCATTGCTGTATATTATACAACTACAATTCTTTGGCCTGTATGGTCACTTGCAATATTGTGAACATTTTGACAAAATTATTGTGAAAAGCTGTGAAATTGATTCCTGTCAGTGTGACATGAATATAAACTATAACCCATTCAGAGGCCTTGTCATTGTGGTACTTCTCATGTGGAACTGTTATTCTGAACTGCATGTATAGCCATCATGTGTTTATTGTGTCAAGGTGACTTTGTCAGAGTCATTACTAGAGTGGAATTGTTTTTTAACTGCCATAGTTATGTCAAAAGTATGTTCGGATTCCCCTTCCCCGAGTATTGCGCGGTGTTCCCAAGCAATGAATGGTGGCCAAGTTTGTTGTTATCAATGTTTTTGTTTATGGTATTTCATACTTACATAATAATGCAGGTCATTAGACAAGTTTCATTTCAAAATGTAAAGGAAAAGTTAAACGCTTCATATTTGCTTTTCAAAGTAACTAACGTTATATCGAAAAGTGACTGGATGATGAAATATCAAGATTTGAGGCAATTTCCTTACTTTTAATACTTCGATTGGTGAAAAAATCTATGGAGGTGTTTTAGTTGCATCACTGCATCGTTATGTTCAGTTGGTTTGGAATAAAATGTTGATGATAGTCAAAAATGTATTATAGTTGCCTAGGCCTAAGTACTCTCTTCTAGCTCTTACACCTTTCTCTGCGTTCATGCCAAAATTATCATGTAATAATTAATTAGTGGAGTGGGAAGATGAGTTGTTTGCCATCACCGTTCATTACAGAAGAGTATGAACCCCCACCCCTCCATACAACATTACACAAGTTTTTAGTTTGAATAGCAACCTACAATTTGCATATAATACAGATTATTCATTTCTTTAAAACTACCAATATGAAAGTATATATTTCTGGAAGATTAATAAAAAGTAATTGCCACCAGTAAGTATCAAGAGGAGAAGGAATCATAAACTTCAGTGATTAAGAAAGAAGAGAATGAGACAATAAATTGAAGAGTTTTTCAACAAGTTTACCTTTGCTGGTAAAGTAGAAGTCGAAGACGGAGCAAGTTTCTGAAAAATTATTTTAAACAACTGTATCAGTTTCAATTGCCAAATTTTTTTCTTTGTTCAAGGGCCCATGAAAATTGATGGCAAAACATGTAATAAAACAAATCGAAACAATGTAGTTAATTCAACCTCTGAGATCTCTCTCTGGATCAGGTTAGCTTTTAAAAGTAAATATATTAGAGCTGAATAAATAAGAACTGAATTGCCAATTATCCAATGTAAAGAACCTAACCTAACCTAACCAATATGACTTTCCTTACGACACTGACAGTAAACCTTCAATCAAGCAATACACAAATTATGGAAACTTTTACAATAAAATTTGGGCATGCACCTGTCTTTCCTTAAATCGACTGAGATCATTTTCATTTGCCTCATTTACTCCTGAATTTACATCTTCCTTGTTCCATGGTCACTCTTTGACACCTCTACTAGTATTTTCTACTCTTTTTTTTTTTCCCCACTATTTCCCTTTATCTGTGAAGAAGTATACTTCATCCTTTTCCACTTCAAAACAAAATTAGCAACAGAGCCAAATAAGACCAAGAAAAAGAAAGAATCAAAGAAAATCTGTACTAGCCTCTAGTCCTGAAACTCAGCAAGCAGTCAATTGACAACATCAATAATTACAATAGTGATTTTATGCAGTTGGTGAATTTCAACTCTTGTCAATAAACTGTCACTAAAATATCCTGACAAAACTATTGCATGTCTACAGAAAATCTTGTGCTGCTTCTGCAATGACACATTGACATGGCAACCATACTTCAGGAAGATAATGGAGAAAGATTCCAAGGCACTTCTTGGGACGCATTTTCTAAGATGCAACTGTCTTGTGGTAAGGTGGCAAGCAAATGCTTGATGTTCATAAACACCTTGGAGGATAGAATGCAGCAGAGATTATGCACATACCATCTTAGAGTTTATGACAATATAAGAGTCATCAAGGTGAGGCATTTGTGAGACCATCAAATGCACACATGACCGCTGGCAGAAAACGATCTCCCTTGACAAAACTTTTTAATTACTCTTTTGGAAATTCAAAGCTCAGAGAAGAATGTGGTGATGTATTAAAGTGTCTGAATGAAAGAGATTCATTTATATGGGAAACTTCAATAAGGTATATATATATATATACAGCATGTAATTTATAGACCTTTGATCTAAACAACGGACATGGAAATTTCAAACAGGAAACCAGTCACAATTTTAAGTGAGCTTCAAGACTTGAATGTAGCTAGTTGTGTTTGCAAATTAAAGCCTGCAAATAGATTAAAAGAAACTAGACAGTTTAATTGTTGCAATGTCAAAATGCCCAAATTGAATACCTCAAGAAAGGGGTGTTACTTTTCTAATACTTCTCAAAACAAATGTTGACACAAAATTAAGACAAGGACATATGGTCATAGTACATATGTATCAAGTCATAACATCCATTCTACAATAGGGGCGGACTACTGTTAAACTTGATGATTTTTTTTCAGCCTCTGAAGAAGATCCTGCCAGGATCGAAACCTCAGGCCAACTTACTTTTACACAAACTTGATGATTGACGTTGTTTGTCATTGTCATCACAATGCTATTTTATCAGATGACTGCACCTTCTTTCCTTGAGAAATGTGCACCCCAAAACTAACCAGGTTTGGATACTTAGGAGTGTCAAGCTTACATGTCTCCTCACAACTTAGCACTCATGCTTTACTATGCCTACAAGTGAACTGGTAACCTTTGTAAAGCTGTTGACCCCCGGGGACTGGTCACTACCAGTCAATGACCCTCCACATTCTACCACCCAAAGGGCATACAAGCAAATTGTCTTACATTTGAGGTTTTTGAGAAGACAGCTAGGTAAAGCCAAGAAGTGAAGTAAATCATAGTATTCATAAAATACAATATATACATATACTCCTTTTACTTTAAAATGAAAAATTGTGTGTGTGGGGGTGGGGAAGAATGTCAGAAGATGGCAATCAACACAAACAGCTGATTTAAAACCCTGGTCATAAGCTGGATTGACCGTAACTAATGTTCCAATAACCTTTTTTCGTCTTCAAATGTCTGAGAGAATGTTTTTTAGAACATCATGGACATAAGTAACAGTTGTTATATATTTACACACAAGAAACTCATGTTGCAGACACAAAAGTACCTTGAGTTGTTGATATGGAGATTGCTAATGTTCACTCTTCATTCACTATTTCCTATCACAATTTTAAATTTGAATATACCTACATTACCAGTGACACATCTTAAATTTAACAAAAGTACCATCTTGTGCAGTATTGTGCGTCAAAAACGCCCTTTCTTGTCCAGAAACGGAAATGGAACATGCAAACACCTTTGACTCTCTGATGGCAGGGGTACCACAAGTACCACATTCCAACCAATTTGAAGCTAATATTAAGCTACTCATCTTGTTTGGTACAGTAAGATTGGGGGTTACGAACCTCACACAGGTCAGCCTCAATTGTTAGACAGGTCAGAGCAAAGGGTGACTCATTATCAGTGTATGAACATAATCCAAATGCCCTCTAATGCCCCTAACATCTACCGATGACTTAATGTTAATGGTACGAGTGATGCATTACAAACAATTACTTGTCTGGAGGCCAATTTCAAGAAAAGGTGACATCTATCAGGGGCAATCCAAGATTTTGGCATGGCGTAGGAAGAGGTATATGTAAAAGCCAAGTTCAACAAATAAACCTTTACAGTATGTATGTGAAATTGTGCATTCTGAGGCATAACTATACAGGCTATAAATCATAATTATAATCATCAGGCAGTTATTTTTACGATGCTTGAGTGACCACAAATGTAGGAGAAGCCCGCAAGGGCTTTCATCATGTCTGGTGGCTTCCAATTCTACATTTTAATTCAAATTTGGAATCTTTTCAATTTTAGAAAGTCATTTCAGATGGGAAAACCATAGATTGCTCTTGGATGAATCACCCACCCTACTATGCTATGACCCGGCCAGGGATTGAACCCCGAACCTCCCGATTGCTGAGCCTCATTGCTTCAAATGCCACCCGCCTTTATCCACTCGGCCACAGCACCGCAATCTTGGTGCACAACAAAAAAAGACTGCTAATAATTGCTTTCAATCTTTGGTATTGGTTGAAAAGGGAGAATGGGGGAGGGCGGGGGGGGGGGGGGGGG
>JAIPMN010001752.1:0-11781 GCA_020650975.1 Apostichopus californicus | reverse complement strand
TTTACCACTTTTTACTTTTTCGCGATTATTGACTTTTTTATTGCGCTCTCATCTACCTATTGCTTTAATGGCTATTTATTCTTCGTTTATCTGCAAATTAGCAAGGCCCGGAAAGGGTCATTTCCGGCGATCTAGGGAGTATCTTTACTCAAAAAAAATCTGTACCCTCCGCGCCAACCCGTGGTGGCGCTCCGCTTAGATAGTGTCGAAAGCGCCCTTACAGACCATTCTCGCCCCCTCTGACCAATACCCCTAGCTCCGCCACTGGTTTTAATATAACATGTGCTGTCCTGTTGAAGTCCATGGCATGTACTGCAGTCTTTGAATGTATTCCTTTCACAGTTTACTTGTATACCAGCACATAAAAATGAAATTAGTTCAAGGAATAGTGAAATGGAGAAGGGCAGTTTTTGTTTCATTTTTCCTGTGCTGGCAATTTTCTCAATTTATAGCGAGAACCAAAATTTCAACAAACAACGGCACAGATGCATACAGAATTTCTACCAATTTGAAATATATACATAACACACATAAAAAGATTCCTTTTTGGAAACGTGTGTCCTTGATTTAGTTTTAATACCAGTACCATTATTGACTCAGGTAATGGGATTAAAAGGATATGAGGTCAGAGGTCATCTAAGAATAAACAATCTCACAGCTTTGGCACTGATAGTATAGTACAACAAAAGCTAGACAAGAATAACACATGTCACTGAACAAAAACCAGTTCCACTCATCTGTTGATATCGGACATTATCGTAATTAAGTTTGTAACTAGAATAGCAAAAACACACAGAACTGGTCTTAATAATATAATACTGTGCAAATTTAAAAAAAAATTAAATAAATAAGACAAGTTTGTAAACTTGCCTGAAAATGGTCGCAAACACAAACCAAGGCCTGATGAAAGAGTTTACCCCTGTGATGATGACACACACCCATTCAGCAAAGAAAAATTTCACCCAACTAGAAAAATCTTCCCGAGATGATATCAAAATGTGGCAAGAATTTGACCAGTGATACTTTTGTTTTGTCTTGCTGGTAAACATTAGGACTTAATGAACATAAATTCTTAAATACAGAGAGGAAGTTCATAATAGTTCTGAAATGACAGGTAATAACTGGACTGGCTATGTAATAACCGATGAATTGAATAAACTGAAGCCTTGTTCACATGTGAGAATGTAAAAGGGATCCGATACCGCAAGGGGGATCATCTTTGTATGTGTAAATGCTCTCCTACTCAGGATCAGACAATGCAATCATACCTTAACTAGATGGTTGATTGTAAATAATCCTCATGAACTTTTTGCCCCTTTATAATGATCCTTTGTTTGACTTTGATGCACAACCCAGTTCTCAATGTGGACACGTCCGAGGGGCAGCTTTATTACCCTCCAGAGGGAAAACAAGGTCCTGATGCCCCTTGCAATTCTCCATTGTGAACAAGGCCTAGTATTCCAATCAATCAGCAAACGATGCAAAATGTTGGTTTACATTGTTATCCAATTCTGCAAGCGATGCATTCTTTTGTGTATTTCATGGAAAAACCCTAATGTGATCACTACCACAGGATACAGTAGCAGGCACAACTGACATTGGCGCATACAGTATATACCACACATGAGAACATCTATTTAAAACTACATCCCAGCATTGAAGCACTTAATATGTGCACTTATGGTATGGACTGTACACTGAATAAAATGTAGTAAGTATGCTTTATACTGGAACACTCTGGTTCAAGTGCATACATGCATACCATATTTACACATGATTGTGTAAGTGAAATTAATGCTCATACACTTACAGTGCACTAACTGAAAATATGACTTTATCCAGGAGTACGATCAATGTTTTCCTCAATGCAATGTGTCGATATTCTTTCAACCCTGTTCAATAGTGACCCAATACTGTACACAAAACCCTTAATACATGTGAAATGCAGTACCAAATACCCAAACAGGTTAGATATAACTTACTGTATACATGTACCTAGTAGTACACCATGAATGAAATCAATTCATAATTGAGCTGCAAGCTGTCAAAATTATTTAAAAGGATATTCCGGTGGCTGAGGTTGTTTGCTTTAACAGATATGCTGGAAACTTTCTGCATCTTTAGGTCAAAATCACATCCTCACAGCAGTTTGTAAAGGTATGGTCAAGATATGAATATTTCAAATTTCATTGCATCTGGCAAATGGCAACAGCAGAGTGAATGTCATTACTTAGCAATTCAGCTGAACTTATTTCTGCTTTTATTGCTGTATAAGTTCAGCAGTCTGAAGTTCTCATTCTGTAAGATTAAAGATCTGCTTTATGGCTCCGATTATAGCACCCTATAGCTACTGTAGGAAAGACCTGCCACGGTCGTAAATCGACCGCAGGCTGTACAATTAGCCTGCATAGCTTCTTAACACCATAAGGCTATTTGTGTAAACACTGTGTGGAAATATGTTCATGTCTACATGCAGTTATTTAATCACACAGCGTTCACACAAAGACCTTCATAAAAGAACAAAAATGTGGTAGGCGTTGCAGACTAATTGGTAAAAAGAGGTCATTTTACGACCGAGGTAGGTCGATTATGTAATCTCAAAAAACTTTTCCATGATAGCGTGCTATAGTTGGGGTCTATACAGCAGACCTTTAAGCTCTGTCCCCAATGTAAGTATTTGTTTTAACAGATTTATAAGCCAAGGTAAAATTATTACACAAAACAGTGAATTCTGTAATCTACAATTCTCTGTATAAGAATACATTATACTGTATTACTTGGTGCCTTGGTTTCCCATTTGGCTGCTAGATTGAACAGACGAGTTGAGGGGTAAAGAAGGCCCCGAAATTTGACCTCTCACGAAGTGATTCTTACAGTGCGGTTTCATAACAGAACACCTGACACACTTCACAAGTTAAGTTTAACAACTCGCTTTGCATATGAAATAGCTTTATTAGCTAACAAACAAATTTGTTTGAATATCATGATTGGACAAATCAAATGCCCAATTTAGAAAGCTATCCCCTCCTAGCAAAGTAAATACCATTTGAGTAGTTGGTAATAACAAACACTTGTTTTTAAAAGTCAAAGTTGAAAAGAGGACCAATAATGCAGAGTTTTACTTCTTGGACATATGATCCTCACATGCTAATTGAAGTATCCAAGCAGTAAATGAGTGTACTTAGGACACTGTGTTATGTTGTTACGGGAGTAGTCATAACTGTAGTAAATCGGTGTTTTACAGGTCATCAAAGTATTCTTGCCCCCATGCAATACAACAGGACTTAGTGGCTGAATATGCCATTGAGAATTTGCCTAGTAAGCAGTACACACAGTACCGTGCGTGGGGAGTATGATACAATACTGTGGCATTGTCCTATAGTTCGAACACAATAGTACCATACCTGAAAGTTAAAAGATCACAGGGAATAACTTATCTGGTATCACTTCACAAAATGCTTCGCCAAACAAAAGTGGTCAAACTGTTATAAATACAATTACAAGTGCAAAACTGGCGCAAAGCGGCTTTGTACTACATAGGAACACCCTCAGAACCTTTCAAACCACGGTACAGAAATATCAACATTGATTTACTCCATGGATCATGTAACTATGGCATTAACGGCATGGACATTTAAAGTAGTACTGTAGAGCATAAAGGTAAGGATGTCATGTTGATGAAAAGTTGTCCACATGTCCATTGGATGCTTATATATTAAAAACATGATCCACTCAAAGGGTATAGGGAGAGGGAAAATTCAGGTTGATCATTGGTCCTTTATTTCAATATCAAATTATGAACATTTACTATACAGCTCTTTCTTCCTGCCCATCTCATTCCCATCCTAGTCCCCCCCCCCCTTCTCCCCTCCTCTCACCATTCTCTCAAGTAAAACTATAGAAAAGAAGGAACCTTCCACAGTTAAACTTAGTCATTTTGCTTGTAGTTAAATATCTCAGCATTTTTCAGGGCATCTTAATGCTGATTTAATAGAGTGAGTTTGAATTCTCTTGGCAAAAATCCGGAACTTCCAGGGTTCCCATCCCTAATCCCTCCACTGGGATCTTATACTCCTAGACAGTTGAAGACACAGCCACAATAACTATTCATGTCCACAGGTCCACTGATATCTCCATTGTTCTCCATAATTACCTGTTTTACACTTATCTTACTAATCATTGTAAAGGAGAGTTGAGGGGCTAAGAGGATGGTTTAATACTAGCTACTCCTGGCTAGTACTACAATACGAGACAAAAGCTTTCATTTATCTCTGTCAAAGATTCATTCATCTTCAAAGAAAACAACTTATTTCACACATGCTATGTCAAAGCATCTTCGAAACTGTCTGAACAGTTGAGTGTACCTAATATCGTTATTTCTAATTTATCTATGAGTCTTTGAGGGAGTGACTAGGACAAACTTAATCTTTAACAAGTTCCTAAAAGGTTCTCGCCAATCTGGCACCATTCACTTTGTTTTTCCTTGTTATCACAGTAAAAGCTACGTATAGTCAGTCCTAGAAGGAAGTATGTTTGAAACCTAAACCCAGTAGCCTGAGATCTCTGCATTATTATTGCTTCGTTTTGAAAGTAAAACAAACAAACAAAATCCGGGAGTACCCTCTCATCCATCAATGACAGATACTTAAAGGCATTGAAGACTCGCCCCAAACCGCGTGCCGCCATCTGAAAAAGTTAACTTTCTGTTGCTTGCAGGTGAAGTTTTTTTCGTGTCGCTACAAATACAAACAGTAATGAAACGTGATATCTTGCTATCTTTTATCTAGACCTGAGATGTCCATCACTGCTATGTACACTGTATTGTGGGTATTGACCATAGCTGCATGTATTGACTGTACACTAGTGTCTAATTACTGACGGTAGCAAGCTGTGTGTGTATTTTCTGGGATCGATGGTGGTGTCTAACACTTCTGTTACACCTCATTCGAAACTAGGTCAGATTACCGGCATCAGACATTTCTTTGTGCGCGAGTCTTCACACCCTTTAATAACAGAACACTTGTACAATATGCAAATGAAACTTCTTCAACAAAATCTGCCCTTCTCATTGTATATTGTATATTGTATATTGTATATTGTATGTCCTTTATTAAGATTCATCAAATGCTTTTGATATGATGATGGCGGCACCCCCTCCACGTCCCTGATCATTCATCTGCGATTAGATTTTAAAACTCATTGACTTACAATTCTTGACCCCGGTAAGAGAGGAGATGTGAAGTCAATGAAGAATTAGTTCAGCAAAATATTTTGAAATGTGTAAACAAATAACCCCACCTTCCCTGGGAAATCCCTTTAAACAGGATATGTGATCTCTGTACAGAAACAGAAAGAACTAAACAACTAAACACCACAACCAAAGACTTCTCGTTATGACTGGCACAGGAAACATACATACCCTGAAACTGTTAGGGCAAAGTAAACAGTACTAACATGTAATGCTTTTGAAAGGAATTTCTACATTTCATGTAAACAGTACAGACAGTGTAAAAGGTTCAGAACAAATTTTCATTACAGTTCAACTCTAAATAGTACATCATTCATCTAGAAAGAATAATGTTTCCCTGAAATGTAGGACATATGAATATTCATAAATGGGTTAACAGCGCGACGCTTAAAAGGACGTCAAATTTCTCGTCGTTTATAAAATGCTGAAAATCTGTGAGCTTTTAAGAACCTTTTGGTATTTAAGCACTTAGTGAAATAGTCTCCCAACTATAGTATTGAAGTAAAATTTACCAAAAAAATGTAAAAAAATAAATATGTCATCAACAAATGAAAATATGGCAACAGCGTGACGGTAACAACGTGACAAAGCATTATTACATAATACGGGTATGTAAAGTACCGAAGCTCAATGTACATACCACAGTCCAAATTATGTGCTAATGTTACAAATTTTTACATAAAATATTTGTTTTGCTGTAGAAATTTGTGTTCTTACATAAAGATATACTTGGAAATGTTGCCATCCTTGAGGGAAAATTTGAATTGTACTGTATGGCTTATTCAGAAGAAAAAAATTCTCTCTTGGCTGTGATTCAGCAAAGTGATTATGACCTTAAAATTATATAGAGGAACAAATGTTATTACATCAGTGATCAATGTTTGGTCACAAATGACAAAAATTAGACATAATTCATGAATGAAATGAGAAATGTACTTAAATGTACATTTCCATGCTCTGGGATAACATCTGTGCTCATATATCGTGGGTTAATGTACATACAAATACAAATTTAGGATTCAAAAAGAAAATAGGTCAAATTACATGCATGTTGTGAATAACAAACAATTAAAGGTAACAGATATTTATTTGTTGGTTGCAGTTACTGAATCCAAAGTAAATTGAGATTCTGTAAAGTTGTAATGAATAAATTAATTTTTTTTTCTTTAAACACACACACACACATCAAAGTCTATCGAGTATCAAAGCCACAACTATATTCTTTAAAGGGACTCAAAATTGAGAACTCAGAAAAAGTACGTTTTTAAAATATCAATTTTTTGGGGATGACAAATCAAAATCACATTGTAAATTGGTTTATACAGTGCATACAGGTCCTTTCGAATCATGTCAAGTAAATACAGAATTTTGGTAAAAAAGTACCATATTCTGGTTTTTGCTTTCAATCAATTTACTTTTGTGTAAATAGACATGAAGCTCAAGAGCAGTGGTGGAAATTCTTGAAACAATAGGGCAGTGGATGCAATATTTCTTTTTTATGTCTCAATGTTTTCTCTGGTTTTCTTTCATTACCTTGTTATGGCTCACCACATATACATGTCAACACTCAAACCATTGTGTTGACTATCCTACAGTATACTTTGATATGGACTATGTCTTATTTTACTCCACAATCATTGTTTTTCTTTGTTTTTCAACAAACCAATCCAACCTACAATCTAGCCATGCATCACACTACTGCACTGTAGTAATACCTTATAATTTTACACTGCACCTTTCAGGTGACACTACAGGTACAGTGTATGTAGTTCTGTAGTTCAAAGGCATTGTGGTCTATGGAATTGGCGAGGCACAGTACACTTCAATATTTAGTGGTAGATATCATGATCAAGTTGTCATTTCCTGTATCCAACAGGGTATGAGGATAAAGATGGAAACTAGCAGTTCAAAAGTGGTTACCAATAAAGATTTAAACAGGCTCCCCTGAACTAAAATGTCTGATGAAACAATCTCAAAACTTATTAAACTATTAAACTGGAATGTTAAAATGAAGAACCCACTTTAGAGTTTGAATTTTGGATGGGATTCTAGGCAAGGATTCTAGCCAAAGGAACCCTGGCTCTTTTCACATAATTTAGAAATTCCCGGTCAGTTTTTTATTGTTTACATTTTTATAACATATAAATTTTAGTAGAATGTTATCAAAACATTTAACTTACAAGGGATGCAGTACAGCTGAGAGAATGTCACAATTTATATTCTTGCAAGCCTCTGGTAAATATTGACAAATATTATACAGTAATTAACAACACCTTTGATTATCAAGGAATAAAAGACAAATATATTCACCTTTCACACAAAAAAAAGAAAAGAAAAAGAAACTACCTTGACCGTCAGCTCTTTTTAAAGGACAACAACAATTTCAACAATCATGTTAATCCTTCTTTAATACAGCAAAACCTGAACAATGCAAAAAAGGACCTTCGAACACACTTCAACAACCTTGTATTAACCAAAGATAGCCCTTTAATTCGGCTGCAATCTGAATTTACACAATCTTACACTTACCGCTGCATAATTCTTCTCAATAGCCGCTCTGGATTTAGCAAACTCCCTGTGATAGTGACAAAGAGAAAAAGAGGTCACCCAAACTTATAAACAAAATTATTTTGGATGTGCTAAAAATATACAGTAGCAGGGAGTCACGGAAGTCGTTCAAGGTTGTTCTTGTGGTAGAAAGACGAGAAGAATCCTAGTAAGATAAAATATCAGACAGACCCCCCACCACCCCCCCCCCCCTCTCGCCTGAAATTTAACTGCTATACATCTACCAACAATATACTGTAGATCTATAGTGCCAGAGCTTGTAGCAGATCAGAAGTTTGTGTTCTCTGCTTGGTAGTGTAAAAAATGTTGAATGCTACTGTAGCTCACAAATATATAGAAGCAAATTTATAACACACTTTTCTCTTAAGAGTTTAGAGTTTGGTTAAACTTAAATGCTAGATAAGAGATCAAATGTTTAAATTTGAATCCACAACATTTCAACTAAATGGGAAAGAAAAACAGAGAAAATTCTGATTCGTTGTGAGCAGAGTAGGCTAAAGATGGGAGTAATGAGAGGCTGGCTTACTTGATATCTTCCAAAAGGTCTGTCTCTGCTTGGTGTTTAGCATGGAGTTTTACTAATTGCTCCGAACGGACACTTCGTACTTCATGAAGAAGCTTCACCTGTGAAGAGATGTTGATGACAAGATTAATACAATTTGATTTATTGATATCATTATCATGTAATTATGATTCCATTCTATTCTCAACATTTTTTTTAAATTACCAGACAATTATTATTATCTATATTATTCATTAACATTAATCACATATAAAAGTGCCCTTCCTTCTCATTCTACCACCCAAGTGTCTACATGGTTCGTCATATGTGTGAATTTTATCTTCTACTTTTTATCTTCTTTTGTCTATAATTTCACTTTAGAGCAATTTGAACTTAGTCTGTACTATTTAATCGGCGTTAAAGTCCAAATTTACAGAGCTGTGACTTGATCATATCTGCAGTACCAGCACAAGTCAACGAGCCTTACTATACATTTGATTACAATAATTTTCTTTACAACTTTACAACTATCCAATTGAAACAGGAGAGCAAAGTATCTGTTGGAACATGGTAATCTGATAATGTATATGATACCACAGCACACCTGTTGACTTAAAATGCACAATGTAATTTTCCAATTTAAAATGACTATATTCTAATACTTTTTATGTGATCCCATTAATGGAACTAGTTATGGATCTGAGTCTGACACAAAAGCCATATGCTACAATGGCTAGAAAGCTTCAAAATCTTACAATACACTTTTTTATCATTTCTTCAACAGTTTTGGTTTATATTGTTTGTAAGACAGTCATAATTTTGTGATCCATCTTTGAGTCCACAAGTTGTCATGGTGATGTAATCTAAGTAATAGGCCGTTCCCACGAACACAGGCTTGCTTCAAGCATGCATATGTAGAGCTAAAATTAAATCGCAGATAAGCCCTGCAATTTGAACCCACGTTCAACGAGTTAACTACAGGCATAGCAGCATGATTGTAAAACCTTGGGAAACATCTAAACCGGGAAATATATCGGCATTTTGTACTTAATATATTCTCAGTATCACTTTATAGACACTGTTCTTCTGTTCATAATAACGGCATAGTTTTAAGGTTGTATTCAACATGATCAGCTTATCATCAGATTTCTGTCCATGACTGTACTTAAAACTTAACTGTCGAAAAAAAAAAAATTATTTGAAATACCAGTTTAATGATTGCAAGTGTGGGCAAAGGATTAGGCGTTTAATGTATTTGTATGACTACGTGTTCGGCGAAAATGTCCAACACGTTTCACGGTACAGACTGTGACAAAGCTAAAAAAATGCGGAAAATCCATGATCTTGCAAAGGATATAGTTATACAATTGTAATAGATTATTCCATCAGAGAATACGAGCAGCGATCGACAGCTAGGCAGTGAGTGTTTTCAGCACGTGCATACATCATCCAAGCAGCACACAGGGTACTATATTCTACGAGCAGAGATCGACAGCTAGACAGTGAGTGTTTTCGGCACGTGCATACATCATCCAAGCAGTGCACATTTACTATTTTATACCCGGACTTTCCTGATACAGCCAACGTTTATCAGCTTTGAAAAAGTCAATGCATTGCGCACGGAAATCATTGATCTGTCTGAAAAGCAATATTTTGGGTGGTACGAATTGTCCCGTGGGTTACTTTAACAAATCCTTCAAATAAAAAAAACCGTTCATAATTTCCAAACTGAAAGCAAATAAAATGTAAACCTAAAAATAATAGTATTATTCTAGCAGATATGCCGACTTTGTGTTCGTAAGTTTGCACTCATAAGTTTGTGACCCATATTTGAGTCCACAAGTTGTCATGGTGATGTAATCTAAGTAAGACAGTCTTTAATGAATTGTGGTACCATCAAGTGATGATACCGCTTGTTTGCTACGCTATATATTCTTTTAATATTCAGCATTACACAGTTAGCACTTGATAGTGGCCAGGCTAAGAACGTGGAACTTGTACAGTACCTCAAATTCTTTGAACTATGGAACTTGATACTGTAAATTTTATAGTAATTTGTCCCTTTGATTGGAACTTGACACATATTTAATTATCCCCTCAACTGTGGAATTTGATGCTCTACATACTGTGTCTTATGACTTGTGCAATCTGATACTGTACATAACAGTCCCTGCTATTTGTGGAAAATAAATGGAAATGTTGACAGGACTGACTGTGTAGGACTACTGTATAGGCATGCATTGAATGCCTTTACGAAAGAGAAACCTCCCATATTGTACATCACATTGTAAATGCACCACAACTCATTTCCATTATTGCAACTCAATTCATTGAATTGATTTATCAAATCAGTAGTGCAGTAGAAATGCCATGGTTAAAAATAGAATATATTAACCGAATTAATATAATAATTTAGAAAGCATAACATGTAAGAGAATACAGAAAGCAATAATATTGTTGATTGTTGTTGGTAGTACTGGTTTCCCACATATTGTCATATTATGGATATATCTGCATAAAATTAGATCTGTTCACCTGTGAAGTATCAAAGGGGTTTATACCTATGTATAATGCTGACTAATTTTCTTTTGAGATATTTTTCAAGTTGCTTCTTTGTGGCTGTCATAACAATGTTCAAATCTAACTGGTTTTCCTTGGGATAACATGATATAGGGTATCTAGTATTACTTTCCCAACATATATATTCTTTGAACCGTCCGAAAAGCCTTCCAAATCCCACCTGCATCAAAGCTGTCTACAAAGTTACAGTAAGGCAAGACCTGGCAAGTGATTCCAGTTTTATGCTGACAAATATGTGCGTCATGCAGGTTAACTATGGTGTTCAGACAAATAGAGAATGCTCTTGATACATGTAAGGTATGTATGTATGTATATAAGATCATCCTGCAAGCACTCGCAGAACTCGTGAAGAAGCCTCATTGGCTTATCAAAGCCGCAAGCTGACCGAAGTCAGTCTCTTACAATCATATTTAACGTCCATGATTATGAATTGTTAATTGTCAACAACTCTGTAACTGGACGACATACATTACTCTGGGAGTGACTCAAACCGGGGACCTTATGATTGAAAGGCACCGGTGTTAACCACTGAGCTAACACTCCAAAAATGCCGAGGACCAGGGCAAACCGGGGTTCTTATGATTGAAAGGCACCGGTGTTAACCACTGAGCTAACACTCCAAAAACATGTCAAACGCTCCAGAACCTGAAAGCCACATAAATACACTATTCAACAGCAAGACTTCATCTGAGCTGTAAATTTTCAAAACATGTTATTGAAATCAAGATTGAAAACTAGCTGTGTAGTAATTAGCATGTACATCAGCTTTTATTTCAGAGGAACAGTATGTTATAAATAATAGCAAAGAACAACAAAATTCTTCTGTATCATTATAGGCTACTTTTCATGTTAAAAAAAAGTATTCCATTTATCACTGTTATCA